>VNJV01004908.1:0-163798 GCA_008042635.1 Drosophila nikananu | reverse complement strand
TTTCTTAATTTTTTTCCAAATTCGAAATGTACATTTCACTTTTTTTCTTTGAAAATGCTAATATGGTGCATATTTAATGTTTTAAAAATAAAATAAACATATAATTTAGAGAAACAAAAAAATTTTTTTTTTTATAATTCAAATTTTTTCATTTTTGACCAATTTTGAATCATTTATGCACTTCTTGTTCAAAGTAATCAATTAATTTTACATCACTTAATATTTATGAATAATATTTAATCATTATACATTCATTTCAAGTCATTAAGTGTCCTTACAAAGTCAGGAATTGAAAAACAATCCGCCAATACAGGAAAAAAAGAATGCCCGCCATACAATTTCGTACTGCGCTTGTAGCAGAATTTGCTCGAAGACGCGCGCTTTTTACGCTGAGTTGAAAGTATCTTTTGCTTTGGAAATCCAGACAGGCAGATTCGGGCAGACGATTTTTTTTGGATATGATAAAGAACATATTCAAGAACAACACCTCATACGCCAAACACAAAATCCACCAAAATCCCATTTTTGACATTCCATCAAAGTTGAAAAATAGGTGAAAATTAGTACTTTGGTAAAACAGGTAAGGCTGCACGTGCAAAACATATTATAATTTCATTCTACCTAGGTTTTACCGGGATTTGATGTCCCTTTCGATAGAGACCAAAACCATGCCGGTTGGTTACATATATTGCCTAAAAATTGACCGCAAAGTCAGAATTTTTCTAAAAAACGAATTCCTTTTTTTGTCAACCAAAAAAGGTTCAACTTTGAACCCGTGTAACTTCTAAGATACTAAACCGATTTGAATAATTTTTTGAATTCAACCCTTTTGAACTATTACCTGTCGAATGCAAAAACAATTTTTACGATCCGTTGTCATCAAAAGTTGGATTTTTGCAACGTATCTGTATCTTTTGCCCCATAGTGCGACGCCTGACGCATAATAACAAAACGACTGTCGCAGTCCCAGTATCTCTGCGTTCGAGAGTATCTTAGGGTCCGCGTAACCGCGTATCTAAGTATCCGCCAGATATATCCGCACAGTGGACACAACAATGTTGCTGCCACAAAGCGAAGAAAAACCAAAGCAAACCAAACCAAACAACAACAAAGCAAGAAAAACTGTGACCACAACGACACCTAGTGGCAAAGAGAGAGAGAGAGAGCTACGCCGCACTTATACGAGCCAACATGTTGGGGCTCTCAAATGTTGCACGCCGAACCGAACAGCTGTTCGAACAGGTTGCGTATAAGAGAGCCCGCAACATGTTGGATAGAAGAGAACGAACTCAGCCGCATGCCTTTGTTGCAGGCCAAGAGGAAGTGCTGGAGGAAGGGGAATGGAGCGGGGGGAAACAGATGTATGAATGAGTGGGTGGGCAATCGAAACACGATCATTCCTGTTCGGTGGTGAAATTGTATCGGTGAATTGTGCAATTTCAACGGCGAAGTTCTGCGATTTCTAGTTAAGAAATTCTTCAGAAGACCAGACAATTGCGAATAACCTTCAGTTCTGCTGCCCTTATCTTTGTCATTATCAAAAACAATGAATTCATTCACCGAAAACGTTTGTTTTTCCAGCCAATCAGAATGTGGAAAAGTACGGTCGCTTCCGAAAAGTTTATTAGGGCAATTAATTGGCAAGTTCAAATAAACATTTTGTGGGTTTCCTTTCCGAAAAAACACAAGCATTCAAAATAAACAATTACGAATGCCTGGCATTTTTTTTTAGTTTTCTTTTTCCATGTGAAAGCACTATTTCTGAGCAGTTTTCCCCCGAACTTCCTTGAAAACTTCCATCCATCACCTGCTCAAAGGCAACTATCACTATTCAAGGCTCCTCCCCGATGTCTATCCGCCTGCAATTTCTTTGGGCAAACTTCAGTGGACCCAACTCCCTGGGCCTTGTCCATTAATTCAATGTAAACCATTCAAATGAAATCCATTAGAGTTTATATTTCAGCCATAAAACGTTGGGGCTCCTCAGTTTCAGAGTTTCTAACTTAGAGTCCCAGTGCCAGTGCTGCGCGAACAGGCAGAAGGAAGCATTTCCGACCCCATAAAGTATATATGTATATTCTTGATCAGCATCAACAGCCAAGTCGATATAGCCATGTCTCCATGGATATCTTGAGATCAAAATAATAGTAATAATTTAAAGAATTATATGCATGGACATCCCAAGTTCAAAAGAAAACCAATAATTTAAATAAATATCTGCATGGATATCTTAAGTTCAAAATAATAGTAATAATTTAAATAAATGTAAGATAATTAAAACAAGATATACAACCGAAGCTGGGAAAATGAATAAAATAATGAATCTACTTTTTAAGCTGGAGGCAGAATAGGTCGATACCGATATCGATTCTATATCGGTTTTTGACACGACACAATAATTTAGCGTTGCTATTTATGTGCGATACATCGGTATTTTGTTCGATAATCTCCAGAAACTGAATTTAAACCGTGAAATTGGACAAAAATAATAATCCGAATTATATTCGAAGTAACTCTTACCATTTAGAGAACACTCAGGACTCAGGACACCCATTCGTGGTTGGATTTATTCGGGCAGCACTGTCTATATAGCCTCCTCCCCCTTGGAGGAGGGCCCCTTGGAATGGCCCACACACATGGGGAACGAAGCCCACAAGGCTCAATTTAAAACCATCCAGTGCCGCCTGCCGTTCGCCCTCCGCCCACACACAATGGTCTCCATTTCGCCTCCTTTGCCATTTGGAAAAGCTTAGCCAAAAAATATTTGCATAAGATTCAAACTGCAGGCAAGAAACGTTTTAGAAGCCATCAGCCCCTACTCCTGATCCTGCTCCTGCTCCTGCTCCTGCTCTCCTTGCAGGCCAAAATAAAATGCAATTTACCCGAAATGAAACAAAATAACTGAAAGAACCCGAACCATTCCCCATTTCCCTCTGTGAGTGGCCTGGCCAAAAGTTCTGCCCAAGTTTTGTCGGCAGTCAAATGTGGAAGAGTTCATATTTGGGGTAGTCCCCTCCGCAGCTGTGCCTAATTGTATGAAAATACTTGGATCCTTTAGTTTCACTGCTCGGGTCCTAGCCAAATGGGAATTTAAGCCAAGCGGCAGTCACCGCCAAAAACTAAATGAAAATGAGAACGAAATCGAAATCGTGGAGCAAAAGGAAGTCAAGGTGTCGCAGGTCGATTTCTTGACTTTCAGAAGAGCACTGAGCGAGAAATAAATGGCTTGGAACAAGCTACGAATTTTCTAAGGAAACAAATTAATTATCACTTCAAAAATACCCTGTGAAATAATGTAAAAACCCCGCCTAAGGTTACCCTTTCAAAGATATCCAACCTGAAAATAGGTCAAAGGAAAGTAAAAAATATTTCTAAGAAAATAAATCTATTAACTAGTTCTTTCACCATTGATTTCAAGACAAAAGACCGCAATTTATTCAAGTGCAGCACCTGTGTGGGGGAAGCCATGAGAAGCAGGGATTGGACCCAAAGGATAATAGAGTTTTTCAGGAATTAGGCGACTGTCACTTTTTGTGGGCACAAAGAGTGTGCCATGCTCGGAATCAGAATCATGGTCTGTGACGTCAAGCGAGTGTATTGACTGGGCCAAAAGCCCCAGCTCGGGCAAGGAAATTGGCTGGCTGAGCTGGGCAGAGATGAGAATGGGAGTTGAGGGGAAAGCAGTGGCGAAAAGGGGTGGCACTTCTGCTCCGGCTGCAGCCAAGCATTTGACAGAACTGACATATGCAAAATTTACATTTGAATTAAATATTTGACACCACCCTCTGTCTGCTCTTGGACGACTCCTACTCCCACTGCCACTGGCCAAAACCGCACACTGTCTGGCGTCTCTCGCTGGCCTCCCATCCATCCTCCCGTTGGCCAGCAATTTCGGTAGATTAACTTTATTCCTTGTTCAGGGAGCTTCGAAGCTAGACTTTTTCGGGGACTTTTAAGTTTCTGGTTTTTTGCAACTACAGAGGATATTAGATGTATAGTAAGAAGGAGAATTAATTTAAAGAAAAGTATTCTGATATTAAGAACAATATAGAGAGTTTATATTTTGACGAAATATCAAGTTAAATAAAAATAAACAAATTCTCTTCATAGGGTATCCGTTAGCTCAGCAGAATCCAACCCTCACTGCTGACTTTCTCCTAATTCTGCAATCTTATTTTCCCTTTTCTCCTTGATTTTTGCATTCTTTTTAATTAAATCAAAATATGTTGCACTCTAAGCCAAGTGCCAGGGCTGTAAAGCAAGTGGAGTGGGCGTGGTCAGCCCGATTGCAGCGATGGCGATTGCCAGTTCGGACCAGCAGGGACCGCCGGTCTACGTCCGACAGTGTACTCTCATTCAGGGGCTTCAGGCCAGAAAGAGGCAGCTGGCAGGCAGAAGATGACCAGGCCGGGCCATGCCTTTTGGGTCAGCTTACGAAACTGGTTTCCGGCTCGCCTCTGATTGGAGGAGTCCGAAAATAAGTCAAGAGAGAAGAGGAACCCAAAGGGAGAGATGCCAGCAGCCTCCGCTACCTGCGGAGTTGCAGAGGCTCTGGGAGAGTCACCCAGTCGCAACCACAACATCATTAATAAGCCAAGGTACCGCAGGGAAGGAAAGGGTAGAAACTATTGTCCTAATGGTTAACAAGTCGTGGCTAATGAGGCGCAGAAGAGGGAACCCACAGGCAGGTTCAGGGAGCCAAGAAGCCTGATTAATTTGTGGGAATATGTCTTCCAGAGAGTGGTCGCTGGAATGACCAGTTTTTAGCTTCCAAATAGATTTATAATTGTGGACTGAAGATGGGTGAAGACATCCACACAAAGCCGGTTATAATTTCAGTTATTTGGGATAAGGGTATGTGATACCCTTTTAATTTATATTTTCTAATATTATAAAGATGTTGCTTAACTTTTAAAACAGACTCTCAAAGCTTATTACAATTTAGAGTTCAACTTAAACGCAAATTAAATGACTCCACCTTAGACTTAGCGGACTGTTCGAATTTTATTCTCCAGTTTTCCTTAAGTTCTTCGTTGGCTGTGCACCTGTTCTGGAAAATCTGTGGATCGCTCATTTCTCAATGCCAGCAGCTGTTTTCCAAAGGCAATCTCCAGTTCAGGGTCCACTTTCCATACACACACTCAGCGTAATCGCCTTCGAAACGATTTCCCGGCACAGAGACACTTGTCGACAGAGATTCTTCCGACAGGGATGGGGGCAGACACGGAGAGAAGTCACAGAAGTCGCTGGCGAAGCGGCAACAACAATTAAACTGCACTCGGGGGAGAGCTCTCGAAATAGAAAAGCAATAATAGGGAACTTATGCTAATAGCGCGTTCCAAAGGAGCCAAAAGAAAACAAACAACCGACAGACAATTCATAAAAAAATGCAATGCACTTGGGGGAGAGCTAGGACAAGCGGAAAAGGGAAGGGAAATATGAGGCCACGACCTCGGGGTGCAATAAAAATTAGAGTGCGCAGGCGCAGCCGGAACATGGGGAAATATGTAAATTAAAAGGAAGCTGCAGGGGTCGGGGCAACCTTTTAGGAAGCATCATCAGTCAGGGCGAAAGGTGGCAATGGGTCTCCTTCTCCCTCTACTTCTTCTGTGGTTTCTGGGGGCGGACTTCATAAATCAAGGCATAATTGACTAGATATTTTAGCGGTAGATGCCACAATGAGCTCCTCAAGACTCCCCACTAAAGATGATCTATTGCCGGGGAGCAAAGAGCCTAATAGGGCAAAATAATGGGCATTAGTTGGGGTAGGTTAATCAAACGCTAAGTATGTTGTGGGAAATCTGGTAGCACCTAAGTGGAATAAAAGGAAGTGATATGATTTACTCGAGATTTAAACATATATTTAGAATGTTTACAATTCCTCCAAAGGTTGGTTTTAGAGCATTCCCAGAAGTGCATTCTCCATTAAGTTTGGCCAAATACTTGGAAAGTAGCTTCAGGAACCTGCTAATTGCCAATTAATCAATCTGTCCGCGATCGCTGCTGGCCCAAAGCTGACCTCTAACCCAGTTTTCTCCCAGTGGAAAGTGAGTGCAATGCCTCGCCCAAAAAGCATCTCCTCGGGGGAGGTTGGGATGCATAAACAAAAATTCCGTTGTCCAGAATCCGGATTCGAGCAGATGCGAATGATGCTGAGGCAGAGGATTTTCCTCTTCTAAATCATCTTAAAATTCTTTTTCCACTTTTCCCGCTTTTCCCTCTGAGTGTCCAGTGCCGGCTCCGTAGGGAGCTCGGGCAATTTATTACCTGCCATTTACCGTTCCTCATTATTAATTGCACGGCAATTAATCAGTTTTACTTGCGTTCAACGAGGCGTATACGCAACCCGCTCCTATCTCCCTCTCCCCCCCTCGTCCGGCCACTAAAATTTGAATGAATTGAAATGCAAATTGCTCGCAAGTAAATAAATACACATTCCGCATTCCCGGGGAAAACTGGGATGGCTTTAAGGCGGAAGGGAGAGAGGGAGGCTCGGTGTGAAATCGGAAATGTTTGTCACCGTCACGCGTCCCTTTTCCCATTTCCCAAGCTTGGCAGGACGTGGCAATAAAATGCACCGACAGTTGCCTCTGTTCCAGTTCCGATTTTCGCTTGCATTATTACGAAATATTTCTATTCGATTCCCAAGTTTCAGCTGCATAAGTACAAGGCGGGGCGGCCCAACCCCCGGTCCAGAATTCACAGCCCCAAGGCTGTCCCTTCGCCCCCAAATCTGTCTTTTAGTCAATAAAACTTTTTGATTTCCGCTCGAATAGACGAAACTTTTTAATGCGGATGTTCTGCCAGCAGCAGAAAAGCGGGAAAGCTGAACAGCAGAAAAGGGCGAAATAAAAAGCGAAAAGTGAAAAACGAAAAGCGAAATAGAAATCAAATCAAATCAAATTGAATCGAATCCAAGGCAAAACAAAGGGCGGGAGGAGGAGAGCTGTGAAAAACAGAAATTTAAATGTAGAATCAGAATCAATACCGGCGGAGAAGACTAAACACACCTGCCAAATCGCCGTCAGTTCCATTTTAATTCAATTGGATTACGTTCCATTGCAACACTCGCCACCAGAGACACTTGGACACCCACCGGCCCTCGCCGGGTGGGGGATTTCCCCGCTCCAGAGCCCAGACCCAATGCATGGGGCTTCTTGATCGTTTTGTTGTAAATACGCGATTAATGCACTCTCGTACGTACTCCCCCCTTTCATTGCCTTTTTTCAATCACTCAAAATGGCCCAAGAATTCAAAAAACAAAAACAAACACAAACGGAAAACAAAAGTGAATGGAAACAATTGAATGAAACAGGCGACTGACTGAAAACCACGCAGAAATGCTGTTCAAAGGGATTTGTATTTTTGGTGTTTTATTAAACATATAAATAGAGAATTTTACCTGACTTAAATTTCCTCACAAATTGCTCGCACATATGTTTATTCAACCTCCATTACTCCACGACACGTGTAATTACGATTTTATCCGCAAGCATCCAAAACCTCCCTTGGAACCCTCGGAACCCTTCGATTAACCCCCGCTTGAAGCTAAATAAGCACCGAAAGCAGGCCATTAACAACCTCAACTGCACTTAAGACAGAGGAACACGAGACGCCAACCAAGTGGGGGACATTGCAGCATCATCGGGAGGATAATGGAGAAGCTCGTGCCAACTCCGCCAGACCTATCCTATGGCCAGGAAGGAGGAGGAGTGGGAGCAGCAGCAGATGAAACCGAAACCCAAACCGAAACCGAAAACGGAGACAAAGCCAAACAGCAGCACGGCAAAGGGCACACAGGCAACACTCACCGGAAGAAAAAGCGGGGCAGCAGCAGCAGCTGGAATCTGATAGGAACATCATCTCGAGCATATCCGGCAAGTGCAAGTGCAAGTGGAGGAGGATTAGGAGGGGGAGATGGGGAGATGGGGGCGGTGGCTGCCACACGGGGATGAAGGCGAGTGTTGACGCTTCCAGCTGCGGGGTTAATAAGCGATATAAGCGACGCGATAACGAGTTGTAGAGTGCACGAAGTGCTCTTCTTTTTCGAGTTTTCCCCCTGCGATGCGAGCTCCCTCCTGCCTCACTGGGGATTAAGCTGACACTGAGGGAATTACCCAGCTTAAACTGGATGCCTAAAGCATCATCCAGAGCTTGCTTCGGATGTGTCGATTGAAAGACAGTCCCGAACGTTTCTCCAAGTGCAGCCCGCCTCGTGGTACCGTTGGAATCCGCTTTTGTATTCGCCTGCTAATGGATGTGACAAGGCATGTCCTGGCTGATCCTGCGCTGTTCCTGATTAAGTGCAACTTTGACGTCGAACGGTTGAATAGCCGGAACACCCAGGCTGCAGCCCTTCTCCATTAATGAGCTATAAATTTGGCATTCATCCCTCGAAGGGAAATCCTTTGACTCGGGCCAGATTCGATCTCCATCCGACCCGTGTGCAAATTCGATCATTTCGATCTGCTTTCCATGTCCCAGGAACTCGCATCTCGCATCTGCCGTCGAGCAGCACGCGCATCCTTTTTGCAGACAAAGGCCTAGCAAGGATCCCCTCTCCTTGGCACACACACACATGTTGTCCCGACAGGAAGCGCACTGATTGAGGGGCAAATCCCGGCCAGGACAGATGTTTTTATTGAGAACGAGGACGAGGACGAGGACAGAGACGCGTGTGCCGCCGCCAGCAAATCGGAAGTGAAGCCCCTGCTCCTCTTTGATCTCATGTGGCATTTAACCTACGAAATAGTTTTGGTTTTCGGTACCGCAAGATTTATTATTATTATTCTTCACGGCGGTATGCCCTCTTCCCTCGAATTCGATTGTTTTGCATCCCAATTATGGCTATGGGAGGTCAGACCTTGGACAAGTGAGGAATGTGGGGTTGCAGGATACGGCGCATTTCCCTTTGAAACGTTAATAAATTAATGAAAATCGGATGGGAGACAATTAGGGGACAGAAATCTTATTAATTTGTACTCTTTTCTGTATTTATTTAATTTTAAATTTAATTTTAGGAAGCCAATTCAATTTGTTTTCATTTTCACGAGATGCGAAATGCCAGCGAATATTTTTCCCCTGCTTTCCCTGACCACAGCGAATCCTTTGCTCACTGACCTGTACGGCGCTGATAAGTTCACCTTTTTACCTTGGTTGGAAGGATCCTGCACCCATATCAAGTAATTAGATTTTAGAGCCAACCCATGCACTTTTGGCGCTCAGGTAAACAGCTTTTTCGGGGCCCGGCAGCCAGCAGCACTTTCTAATTAGTGCACCGCAAACTATGAACCTGACCACCATCGGGATAACATCGCTGGATGCCCTGCGTCTCGCCTCATAAATCCCAGAGAGCTGGCTGGCAGCAGCCGGAGGTTCAATTAAATTTCGACTTGCGAATCAATAAACCAGCAACATTTTCAACACAATTCATTTAGCGTTGCGGTGGGAGGGGCAGAGGGAGGGCTGGCGGCAGGAGCAGATGTGTGCACCTGGAGGAAACCATAGCCAAAGTATCGAAGAAGCCGAGAAGGGAGACGCCGCAGGAGCAGGAGGAGCTGGAGCGCGTGTGCAACTCGACACCGGAACAAGTGGCAGCCAGAGGGACGTGGTGCGGATGGAAAGGTGCAGCACAGTGTGGCTTGTACAGGAAACAGCATTCAGAAATCCAGAAATATTCCGAACTGTATTGTGCGCGTTAGCCAGTCTCCACTGTGCGGGGCCAACTGAAGCGTTGTGTGCTTAATGCGCAGCGAAAAAATCATTTGGCCAGAGCCGAGTCAGTAGTTTGATGGGGCCAGGAGAAAGGAGCAAGGAGAAAGCAGCCGGGGGCCAAGGGGAAGAGGAAACAGGAGCCAGAAGCCAGGAGGCACGCGTAACTGCCGCAGAGGCCACCATCCACTGGAACAGGATCACGAGCAGGAGTTGGGACAACTCACAGGAGAGGGCAGCGGAACAATGGGCAAGGACAATGAGCTCGACAACATCCTGTCGGTGGCCGACGAGCGCACTGCATTAATTGGTTCAGTGATTTTTTTATGGCCAACTGGCGTAGCATGTTTCCACAACAAAAAAGCGGCAAACGGGAACAACAACAGGAATAAAACAAGAGGGGAAGCTAACTTCGGCACACTAGTTTGTATACCCTTGTAGCTAACAATTGGATCATTATAATTTAATCCAATTCCGTTTATATGGCAGCTATATGATATTCTAATCCGATCTTGATAAAATGAAAACCGCAATTCTAGAACAATAGAAAGTGGCCATATCTCCCTTTTTTTCAAGAAAATGAAAGGGGTTACATCGTCAAAATTGTCAAAAATTGGCCAAAAATTAGAAATCGAGTTTTGAATGTAGAAATGTTCTCCTAAAACCAAGAAGAAAAAACCAAACCAGAGTGAAATCGGGTGAGTTTAAGCAAAGTTATGATCAAAAAACTATTGAGGGAGTTCGCGATTTCTTTTTCTCAAGAAAATTAAGGGGTCGTCAAAATGTAAAAAAATTGGCCAAATTTTAGAAGTTGAGTTTTAAATGCAGAAAAGTTCTCCATTAAAAACTAGGAAGAAAAAACCAAACCAGACTGAAATCCATTGATTATGATCAAAAAACCACTGAAGAAGTTCGCGATTTTTGAGCCAAAAATGGAATCACTTAAAAAAAAAATTTAAAGGGTTACATCGTCAAAATTGTCAAAAATTGGCCAAAAAATTATAAATCAAGTTTTAAATGCAGAAAAGTTCTCCATTAAAAACTGAGAAGAAAAAACCAAACCAGACTGAATTCGGTTGAGTTTAATCCAAGTTATGATCAAAAAACCTTTTAAGTTGTTCAAGATTTTAAAGCCAAAAATGTATGCAGTTTTTGAAATAAATGTAAGGAGTTATCCTTCATTGCGTTGCAAACTTCTGACTTAAATTATAATACCCTGCAAGGGTATAATAAGAAAACAGGAGCAGGAATTACTCGAACCTCGAACCTGTCGACCGCAGGCGCAGGATAATCGAAGTGTTGCCGTGCCCTGGCATGGGGACGACCAGGTCCTCTGATGGGATAAGGGGATGCAATGCGAAAGAAAGGCACCCGGCTGTCACATGATTGTAGCAAAGATGCAGCGGAGCTGATAAAAGGCCAACCCAGGCGATGGATGCAGCTCGAGATGCACTGGGAGACAGAAAAAGATACGGAAAATGTTCATTTAACTCAATTAAGCATTACATGGCTATATTTTCATTAAAGACTATTGCGTTTCTCTCAGTGCCCGTATCCTTGGCCCAAACAAGCCTCAGCTGCGGTAGAAGACCGGGCCAGATAAGCAGGCGGAGGCAAAAGAAGCAGGATCCGGGCTAACGAGCGGAAAACACGATATTACAAGCCCATAACTCGTGCCCCCGAGAACCACGGAGCCACAACCCAGATCCAGAGCCAGGGCCAAAGCCAGGACCTCTGGCACGCTCCTCATCCCCGGCGGCAGCTGAGGAGCCGGCGACAAATCTCATTAAAACTGAATCGAAATGGTAATTCGAGTTGTTCACAAACAGATCCCGATGCAACTGCGATTCCGTTTGCGATTGAGTTGATAGCGCACCCTGCGACCCATGTGTGTGTGTCTGAGTGTGTTTATCCTGTGCATCCTTGTCCCTATCGAAGACTTTGTTTGCCAAGACATCGGCCTGGGGAGGGTTCGCTTCGGCATCGGGAGGCAAGGTGTGATTTGGCTGCAGCCATTGTCTGCAGGATGTGCCTGAGCCTGTGTTTCCAGGCGGCAGGTGGTTCTGCCTGCCCCTGGGGCCAGGAACAAGGTACTGAACGGTGGCGGGGGTATCCTCATCCGGCACGGGGCTGCGATTGCAATAGACTGGAGTCGCAGTGTCTACTTGAGCCTAATTGCAATCTAAGTGCTTGGCAGAGAGAGTCCTTTGGCGCTGAATGGACGTCAGACAAAGCTTTGTGGCTTGTGATTCCTAAACAGAGTTTAAATTATTTAAATGGCCGTATAACAATCTATATAACTTAAGATATTAACTTAAACTACCATCAAAACCAATTCTCCCCCTGATTTTATTCAAGTACTAAAGTCAAACTTAACTTTAGCTTTAAAAGGACTGAGGGAAAAAAAGTTGAAGTTTGTAAAGCCAGCTTATCTGTTTATCTTTAAGTTTAAGCTAAGATACTTCTTCCAAATAAACAAGCAAGGCCTAAGGCCCATCAGTCATAAATGTCCAAACAAGCTAATTAAATTTGGATATTTGTCTCCTCCAAATCCCCAACCCAACCCGAAGAGGAGTTAAATCACAGATAA
Source organism: Drosophila nikananu (assembly GCA_008042635.1). Lineage (NCBI taxonomy): Eukaryota > Metazoa > Arthropoda > Insecta > Diptera > Drosophilidae > Drosophila > Drosophila nikananu. Next base: position 151,497 of record VNJV01004908.1, on the reverse strand, counting down.
ACCTGGTCACTGGCCAACAGCAAATGCCTCGTTAATGAAACCAAACAACCAGAGGCCATAAATAGCAGTGCAAATAAACTGAACTGCGACTGTGAGAACCGAACATTTGCCACAGGCCATGCCACAGTCACTGCTTTGGATATTTTCCAGCATTTCCTTGGCATTTCCCGCACTCATCTCGTCGATTTCCATGTATTTCAATTAAAACCCAACCGACACTGCATCGATTCATGTGGATATGACATGCGGATTAGGCGTGTGATTATGAAAAATTACATTTCAATTAGGCGGCAAATTGAATTTATCCAAAATCGAAAATCACCGACAAGGGACCCGCATAGGGGATCGCTTTCGATGGAGGAGGATTCGAGGAGGGGCTGCCCCGATTGCCCCGTGATTGATGGATGGACAGTGGCACCAATTAAAGTGAATGCTGCAGCGGCAGAGTGTCGCTTGTAATTAGCCCCGAGCCGGGATTAGTTAGTCCTTGTCCACCTCCGAAAACTGCGTTGAAACTCGGATCAGCAATTCAGCTTCCTCCTCTTCCACATACAACTTTTTGCGATTGTTTTCCATTAAGCTGAATAATTAGCATTTCTTCGCGTAAAGGCAAAGGGTCCGTGCCCACGGCTACGCGCAAGTTTTCCCCTGAGTTTCCTCCCAGAGTTTCCCTGCTTATTCCGCTTTTTATCGCAGCTCCGAAATTGATTTTGACACCTGAAAACTGCAAAAACTTTCGGGTGCAGAAACTTTCCGGCAGAAAGAAAGTTTTTTCTAAGTGTGCAGCGAAATGGATGAGGCGCATAACAAAAACAGAATTAAGCATAAAGGGCAAGCGACCAGGTGACTCGGAATGGGGCCAGATACAGATACAGGTGCATGCAGACAAAGGGAAAAAGGGGGAAATCGCAGTCAGTTGCATTCGCAGTTGGCAAGTAAGTTCTTGTCTCGAAGATTACACGGGCATTACAAGAAAATTCTTCCGACCAAGTCGAAATTGCAGTTGCAGCGGCTGATGGGGAATTATGCGAGCCCAGTGGTTGAACTTTCCCGGGTGCTATGTACGGTGCATGTATGGAGGAGCGTTTACCTGTATAAATGGTATTACACGGCGCGAAAACTAAGGAGAGTTCGGGAATTTCAGGAATTTTGTATCTCAAAACAGCACATAACGCTGTAAATAACCAGTTGTTCATGATTCATATCGATTCCTGCAAAGATAATTGCTGCTTTATTAACCCCTTTACTAATGTACCAAGATTATTCCTAAATAAATATAATTCAATTACCTTAATTACAAACTTGCATCTGCTGGCTCTTCCCCATTTTTATTCGCTGTGTATGCACTTTGCAATTGATGTTCGTGTGGGGCAGAGAAGAGGGCGGGCGGCAGCAGCAGCATATGTATGTGTGGTTAAGTGGGCGGGGCAGCCGCAATTGATGTGGCAATATTTGCTGCACCTTGTTGGCTTCCGCCCTCTCCTGCCACTCCCCCTTTCCGTTGCCAGTTTCCTCTTGAGGGAACACGCGTCGTATGCGCAACTTGTGCAGTTTATTGAAAAACTTGCCTAATTTATGGGGCGAAGTGCAGCAGGCGGGCGGGACTGGGGACACCGCTCAGGTCTTCCATCTTGTACTTGTTCTTTGACTTCTCTAAGCAACCGTCGCTCTGTCTGTCGCTCTGCGTCGGCGACTGACAGGCAATCAAATTATGCAAAGAGTGCGCAGTGGAAAGCCGTAAACAACAATTCCGGGGAAACGAACTCGCGCCGTAAACGCAACTGAGTTAAAAGTGAGGCGAAACAATTTAATTGGGGGAAATTGACCCGCTCTGAATTGGAACTGCGATTGGAATTGAATGCAAAACGAATTACGAAAGTGATTTGCCCTGCCCATGGGGTCGAGGCATTTCCATGGGTGATCCATTTAACGAGTAGTTCCTGCCGCAGCGAGGCAGGCAGGGTCATGGCCACCGGCGGACAAGGAGAAATCAAACAGATGTGCGAGCAGCAGGACTCAAGAGAACGCTTAATGGCGCAGTAATCAAAAGTCATTATGTGGCAGGAGCAGCAGCCAAGGACATCGGGCATTCTAGCCTTCGAGCCTTCGAGCCTTCGAGCCTTCGAGGGGTGGACCCAGCAGCCACACACATCCCGCACACATCCTCCTCCTGCAAGGACGAAAACTTCTCTTTAGCCGCTTACAAAAGGGAAAATTACGCGTATTATGACCACAAGCAGAGCGGGCACAAAAAATATCGAGGAGGGGGCTACACAGAGGAAAAAAATTCAGAAATTATGCCAAGTACATCGTGTCCACTTTCATCGGATCTTTAAAAGAAATCTCAAAGAAATCCACCAAGTCAATATTAAAAAGTTGGTTAACCGAAACTCACAAATAAGTTTCAAAGCATCAAATGGGTTTCTTCTGATTCAAAAAGCTTTATCAATACACAGTCATTGGTGGCATTTTCTCTTTGTGTAAAAGCCCCCCTTTGCAGCAGAATCACAGGAAAAAGGGGCGCGTCTCAGAGCCCAGCCCTCGTCGCTTTCGCCTCTATTAATTTGTTTGTCGAGCACGGAAACTCAAAATTCGCCACATCATGGTGACCCGCGAATATGCGAGGGGCTGGGAGCAGCCCAAGAGCCGGAGCAGAAACAGGATTCGTTGAGCAACAGGGGTGGCCTTTCAGGTCAGCCAGCCACTCACTAACCCGCGGATTAGGCTCAACTGCACGCACGATGCCCGGAAAAGCGGAAAATCGAGGAGGGGAGGGGAGTCCTGTTCGTCCAGAGACCACAGCAAGGGCCGGGAAGGGACACATGCGTGCGGATGCGAATATCTTGGAACGGGATGCCAGAACACGTGCTGCGGCGCAAGAAACGAGATTAGTGGCGGCAGGGCCAAGGAATGGAGTAGAGTAGAGAGTAACTAAAACAAAAAGCTGTCGCACTCCAAGGGGATATTAAGGCAGGAAAGCCCACCATCAGGAAGTCAGTCTATAAATGCTATTAAAGGTAGCAGAAGGTCGAAAAGAATTATCTTCCAGTACTCATTATCTTCGTTGGAAAACTGATTTCATAAATTTTTGAGGAAAATCGAAAGAAGAACAGAAAAGCTGCAATATGTAGAGACTCAGATCCCCAGTAACCTCAATTCGAGACAATTCCTAGAATCTGATCAAACACTGGCCTTAATCATAATTTACCTGATAGAAGCCATTAATTAACTGGGAGCGAATGAGTTCAAGGAACTTATCATCAGTGAAAAAGCCCCCATATCTTGGCTGGACCCAAGTTCCATGGAAAACTGATTTGAAATATTGTTTCAACAGAAAGTTTGAATTGTTTTGTAATAAATTGCCAATCACTCAGTGGCCATTTAGGGAGAGGAAACCGCATCCTCCGCACCGCATCCACCCACTGGGAGCTTACAGTACATAGAAGACTCTTCGTCACGGCATCAAGTATAGAACATTATTAAGGGATCCCGGGGTTGGGGTCTTCTGTGTGATTTTAATTTCGATTTTCGACTCAGCGCTTGTTTTGTGTTGTTTGTTTACCTGGCCCGGCGATTGAAATAAACTCTCGTGCAATCCTCCCAAAATAGCCAGTTGCCTGGCTGGGAAATGGGGAGATTTGGGGAAATTGGGGGAAATTCGAGGGGGCCCCGAAAAGTGCAAATATAATCACGACGCAGCGTAGGCGTGCGCCCGGTAAGTGGCGCCAACGTCATCGATTCCCTCCTCTCACGCGCTTTATTTATTATTCTTGGATGGGTTTTAGCAGGGATCTGTTCGGTGGATTCGGTGGCTGCGTCATCGATTTGTGGCTCCGTGACGTCACATGGATCGCTCAACTGATCGTTGTCCGCCTCCTCTCCCAGCACCTGCTCTTCCCCTTCAACCAATGGGTGGTCAGTGATCAGTGTTTTCCACGAAGAATCTCTCGTCGATGATAGACTGGCTACGTCTTTTGTCTGCTCCTCCCCCGGGGGCTTCTTTATTTATTTGTATTTAACGGGAACTGGGATCTGCGCCTTGTTTTAATGCCAAAAAGCCCCCACGCGAAAAAGAGTGCGAAGTCTTGAAAAGTTATAGTCCGGTGCTTCCCGGTGGACGTGGACTCGTGTGTGCCCGTTTGATGTTTGGGTTCCAATTCCCAGTTTATGGATTACGATCAAATGATCGCATAAATTAAGCCTGTATGCTGGCCATTGATGGATAAACACTCGAGGGTAGTTCAAATAAACACTATTTGGCCCGCAACAAACAAGTGTTTCTTTTGGCCAGCACTCAATCCGGAGAAGCAGTTCTTTCAAGGTTATTGTGATGACAAAAGAACTCTGTTGAAGTCTTTATGAGAATATGTTTAATACTAATTCATACCATACCTTTCTAAATAAACCCTCCAACCAGTAAAATTTAACGTATTAAGTACATCTTTTCACACACCCGATACGCATATTACCTGTAATTCCGCAGCCTTATTATGTGGCACAAGTGATGAGGGCATCCCTCAACAACTGCTGACCTCGGCTAGCCCAATTAAAGCATATTTAATCGATTCCCAAATCCATGGGAAACGATGTGATGAGCTGTGGACTCAGCGCTTCCTCTTGCTCACCTCTGACCCATCGGGGAGGGATTTGTTTTTCAACCCATCGAATTCCGATTCCGCGACTGCGGGCTGAGATTATGGATACGCAGAATCTCCGCCATATTATCACATGCCAAAGTGGAAGCCCACCCCCACACTGTTCCCTTACCATTCCTGATTGACGTCGACAAATTGTATTAAAATCACGTTAATTGGCATCTCGGGATCTCGGATCATCAACAATTTCATTTTCATTTTCATAAAATTTTACGCCTATCATGTGTCGGTGAGCTGGTTGGTTCTGGCCGAAGTCTGCACGGAGGAGGAGGGATTCGTCTGGGCTGCTCTGGTCTGGCCTGGGCCATTGTTTGTTTTCGTAAACACATAATTTATTTTCGAGTACGTCTCTTTTTGAATTATTAAGTTTGCGATCTTCCTTCGTGCTCGCCCGCCTGTGACGCAAAGTAGTAAATTCCGACGCCCATGATATGATGGCCTGCGAATGAACGATTCCCATATGGACTGGACCTGGACCTGGTCCAAACCCTATCTAATTGGGGGCGCAATCGGAGGCGGAGCCGAGGAATATCCCCGAGTTCATTCAGCACTCGCCGGCCGGTGCAAACCCACAAATCAATTCCGGGGCAAACAGGCATCATTGCGCTCAGTAATCTTCACACCTCGTCCGATGACTATAAAAACACACAATCAACCTTATTGGGTGTGTGAATTTCGGGGCAAACACACAGTCGTTAAGAAGCGCCGCAGGATATATTCGAGCTGAATCTAATTGTTGCGTTTTTTTTTTAATTACTACTCATTTTGGGTGAATTTATTTGTTTTCTAATTTGTAATTAATCTAAATATTTCCAATTTGCAGCGATTTAAATCAATCTTAAAGAGTAAACGGTGTCAAAAGTCATTTATTTTATAGCTTTTATTCATTTTTATTTTTTTGTTATTATTATTTAATGAAATCTAGATTCAAATCATTATGCAAATCTTCACACAAATAAAGAAGAGTAATTTTTAATTCTTAATTCGAAAGTTTAAGAGCCAGAAAAGATCTTATTTGTTATTAGAAAAAAAAAAAATAATTATTCAACATTTCTTATAAAGTATATAAACTATTTTATCTTACCATTTTATAACCACTTAAACCTGGCTTTTATTGTCTTCATTTTTGCAGTGGCGCCGTCATTGGATTAACGTCAGTATTCAGTACTTTTAGCCAAGACAACAACCGCAGTCTGGAAAATACACCACGCATAGTGGTGGGAAACTGTGTACAAATTACAGTTCCAGACAGTATGAATAATGTAATAACATTCTTTATCCAAAGGTGAGTTTTATAATTATCTTATATATATGTATTCGAAGAAAACAAGCTGATTGAGAATTGAGAGAAAACAAATTTAGCAAAAATGTAAATATATTTTAGAAGTAGGTATTCAGAACTATCTAAATTAAACTAAATTAATTAATCGTAAACACATATGTAGGTAATCTAACCTAACCTAACCCTCCATATCAGGACAAACAAACAGATGTTTGCAAAAATACCTACTCTTATCATTTGATAAGTAAATACTTCAGTTGATTGCGATGGCCACAATTAGACCAGCTGAGTGGCCGTCATAAAGATAGCCTAGCCGGACCCTCTCTTGATAATCCATTCAAGCTAATCTGGAGGGTACAAAACAAATACAATATGAAATATTGAAAAGATAAGGAACACAAAGGATGTTTCCAATTGGAGATTGCTAGATAGAAAAAAATATAATAAAAACAATATTTGCAACCACAAAAATGTACAAATAATACATATGTAAGTTTTGCAGGGACTCGCAATCCATATTAATAAATCCACGACCCTATCATAGTTACCATTAAATAGTTCTCTACTGATTTTCTGTAATCTTTTTATCTATTTAAAAAAAACTCAAAGAGAGAGGGTATTTAATAACTTATCATTGTATCTACTATCCGTTTGTATACATCACCACCACCCACGAAACGAACCGAAACGCAACGAAACGGGATTTGAAACAGCAGAGAGGCTGAAGAAGACTCAACGACAGTGCAACCAGAATTTTGGAGTAAAAAGTAGCTATATTTAATATTTTATTACCAGTACGAACTGCCTATTTTTCAATATTTCAGTAAACAAAATATAACATATTAAAATCAAAATTAAGAAAAAGTCGGTAAGAAAAAAGAATACCGTTCTTTAAATTTATAAGGTGCCTTATAATTAAAATTTTTTAAATTAAAAAATATACATTTTATAGAGACTAGCTTTCTGTCTGATTCTATTTTGAATTTTTATATTACAAAACGACCAAGTTTAAAAGAGAAACCCCGGATTCCGACAAGTGACTAGAAACTGGCCACATCTAGCCACAAAGTGGTCAAAGCGGCATCGCTGCTCACCGGTTCGACGCTTTATCAATGCGAAAACAAAAACATTCTAAAATCGAACGCGGCGCGAGGCAAACGTATCTGCCAGATACACTTTGCTCAGTTTCAGTTTCGTTTGTTGTGTATTTTTCACTCGACAACCATTTGCGTGCGACGTTCGCCTTGGGACAGTTAGTCGAGTTGAGTTGAGTTATATTCATGTTTGCATTATTGTAATTAGCCTGCCAGCAGCTGCCTCGAGTGTCCGCGCGAACAAAATAAAACCCAGAGAAGATAAAAGTAAACCTAAAACGCAGAATAATTGCGCTGGAAATGGGAATGGAAATGTGTGCGGCTAAATGGCGCTAACGCATAACGTAACGGCTAAATAATAGTAGAAAGTTTTTATTGTTATCTCCTCTTCTTCTGCTGGCGAAGCGCAGCTGCCAAAAACCAAATAACCAAGGCAAAATCCGAGGCTTGAAATTTCGCGTGTGAACGAAAAAGAAATCTATATCTCGGCCTCATCTTCATCTCTCTCTCTCTCGTGTGTGTGTCTCTTTGTTATTTCTTACCAAATTGGCGAAACAGTAAGACGCTCCCCTTCAGTCAATAAACCGGGATAAAGGAGCTACGAAATCAACGTAATAATAGTAATAAAAAAACGCAAAAGATGTCCGGCCCGTTGCCCGAAATCAGCGGGGAGCAGCGTGCGATTCTGGAGAAGGTAAGAGGCCGGAGCGAGGGGTATTTACCTGCTTAGGTACACAGATAAAGCTCCATAACGATGGATGTTAGGAATCTTATCTGTACAATATATTTAGATGTTTCTCAGGGGCAGATATTCCAGCAAAATCAATAGTTGACTTTATATTTCCAAACAGATTCCAAGTTTCCCACGCAGAATTAGTCCACGCCGAAAAAAGTGGCTCCCTTGGGAGTAATTTATAGAATTAATGACGGCTTATACCTGGGAAATAGCGCATAGAATTAATTACAAGTATTTTCTATATATTTCTTTAAATAAGTAAGTATATTCTGTTTCTGTTTCAAAACACTGACAAGTGTTACCCCTGGGAGTTACTTAGAGAATTAATTACACTTAAAACTATACAAAGCATTAAACTGGAACCTTGCAAAGGGATTTAAATTCCTATGTTTAGCACATACCTTATATTTGTAATCAAATCAATTTATTCTCTAGGTAATCGTTTTTGAAACCTGAATTTTGTATGAAATCTTACTAACCCAAAAACCTAATGGCTTTGATTTGGAAACTGAAAGCAGAGAAAGGGAAAGTAAGAAGATTTCTTATATAATTTTTGCAACAGACCCGCGTCTTATATGGTGATCATTGAAAAGTGAAAGGAATCAAGTTGTTTTTGATAAACCAACCCTATCAGATTGCATTTAAATTAGTTAGTTGAATTTCACCAGCTAGCACAAGAGAGTTAAATAAATTCAAATATAAGGTTTAGGATTGATGCACTTTTAAATACATACTAAACAAGTTAAGTATTGCTCCTCAACTTGTCATATTCATCGCTGTGCTGAACTTCTGATGTTCTAGCCCAAAACAGAACAGTCATCGTGTGATCAGCGGAGCATTGACTCCGCTGGTTATGGAAATCAGCAATTGCTCGCTTGGCTTCCTCTTCGATTATTATTAGCAATTCGGTCAGACATCATCGACCCACTGTTTCAACACGTTTTCGGGCGGCAAGAACTGCTGCTGACCTGCTTTTGTGACTATGGCACTACTTCTATGTGCTGCCAGGGGCGTAGAGACCACTGTACTCACACTTGAGTGAAGTTTGGCAGGTCGTTTGACATCTTAAAAATACTTACCAGATGCAGCAGGTGTTGTCCTAACCCCTGAAACCCCTTCGGAGGCAAACCACTGATGAGGCCAGTTTCTGCATTTGCGCATTGTCGACTTCTCGTGTGTTCTGTCTGGCTGACATATAAAAAAAGCCGCTTGCAAAATCGAAAACAAAGTTGAAGTCAACGACTTGTCATAGATAAAAACCCTGAGACACCAGTTCGATAATAATTAAAATGCATTTAAATATGCAAATGCGGAAGCAGCTGGGGGAGTGTAAATTGTGGCCTATAATCGCGATATTAAGTCCAGACCCTTGCCCTGCGTTGATTGCTGCGGGGAGTCGCTAAGTGCACATGTCATTTCATGGCACAATGACTGCGATTACAATTATAAATAAACATGAAGTGGTAACGACAATCGAAAGCAACTATCCAGAACGCAGCCCAGAGCGGACCTTAGACCCCGCTGAAATCTTGCAGTTTTTTTTGTTTTGCATAAATCACGAGAGCAACAGGTTTCTTGACTTGGAAATGCCGAAAAAAAGAATTCCGGCCAGTCACCGGGGAGAAACTTCGAAGAGTCTACCAAGTTATATTGCCAGTTAAATGTAAGCTGTGTGCCCGACGTAAATACTAGTCGGCTTCCAGCCTTAAATACCAAAAGCCTTGGCCAAATATAGACTCAATTTTCGATGGCCCATTACCGAGTATTACCGCTTCTGTGTCTCAGTCACAGTTAGGCCCAGAAATAGCGGCAAACGAGGAAGTGTGTGCAGCAGAACTCGACGCGCTAATGGAGCCCACAATCACACAGTCGCATAGCCATCACCTGGGGGCCAGTCGGTCGCGGCAGCCTTCTCCGAAGATAATAAAAGCCAGCGGCCAAGCGGCCAAGTTTGTTGCCAAACGGCGAAAAGCGAAAACTGAAAAACCGAAACTAACATAGGAAAATAAACAAAAGAAGCGGTTGGGTTAGTGAGCCAGCTGAGCGGCCTCGTTATTGAATTTCGAGTGGTTTTGGCTTTAAGCCAGACCCAAGCTCGATCGCCGGGTGACTCAGCACCTGGTCGAGCAGGCAGTCGCGAGTCAATTAAGCGATTGAAACGGCGTTAAATGTGCACTTGATCGAATGCAAATCGAAGTACGTGTCGTTTGCCCAATAAATTAGTTAACAACAAGTTAATTAAAGGCCAGAAAACAAAGGCAGGAGATAAGGTAAAGAAAGGAGAGAGGCTGCTATCAGCTGGCTGATTGCCGATTCGTTAATGCTAGCAACATCCGATTTTGGCACTCGCACAAGGCCAATACCAAGTATCAGCAATTAAAACCACAAATACCTATATGTGTACTGTAAGCATTATCGCCTGGATTTATATAAACAAGAGATATATAATACTAAGACCAGTTGCTCTGTCCTCTCAGCTCTGAACAACTCCATAAACCTTTTAAAAACATTAATTCAATATTCTAACTTTGTTTGGTTATTTTGACTTTTTGAGTATAACAAGAACCAGGCGGAGATCTTTTAGTTGAGCTAAAAATCCATTTGTAAACTGTCCCAATGATAGTCAATAGATGAATAATACTATTTTTAATATGGCAGTGTACAATATGGTCACACCTACCAGTAGTAACTTTTTACCAGACTTTTCAAACTCTAGCAGATGGCGCTGCCAGAGTTTTCACTTTTGGGGGACTTCGGCGTCTTAGTGTGCCCAGCTGCCGTGGAGACAGTTTTCCATTAAGACGGTTTACTTGCTGCGTTTTCTGCGCGCCTGGTGTATGAGATCCGGGATCTGATGATTTTGCGCTGCGAAAAGGCATTTTTGGAAAAGGAAATCCTGCGATTAAGCTCTCGGGTGTCTCTGCGACTCTAATCCGAAATAAAAGTCCGATTAATACATTGAAATTAAATTATTTTATATAGTATTATTATTTATATATTATAAACATCTGTTTACAGTTCCGCAAGCAGATGGACGACGCGCTGGTCGGAACGCACGATGACTACTTCCTGGTGCGCTGGCTGCGAGGTGAGTTGTGCCCGTAAAAGGTCAAAAGAGATAAGAAACCGTGGTAATCGTAATGCATCCCAAACAGCTCGTAAATGGAACTTGGATGCGGCGGAGAAAATGCTGAGAGCAGTAAGTGACGCGATGCCGTTAAATCCGTCCCAGGATTCCAAACCATAGAATAATATAACGATCTTTTCAGAGCTTGAAGACCCGCGCCATGTGGAACGTGGACAACATTGAGAAGTGGGATCCCCCCAGGGCGCTGCAGGAATACCTACCCTATGGGCTCATGGGCTACGACAAGGAGGGATCGCCAGGTGGGTTACGCATTCTGTGGTTTTGACCAGACCCCAAATCTTACCCTCGTTCCCTTTTTCAGTGCTGGTCTGCCCCTTTGCCAACTTCGACATGTGGGGAATGATGCATTGCGTTACGCGCTTCGAGTTTCAAAAGTACCTGGTGCTGCTGCTCGAGCGCTTCATGAAAGTCGCATACGACCAGAGCCAGAAGCACGGGTGGCGGGCCCGCCAGCTGGTCGTGTTCTTTGACATGCAGGATGTGAACCTGAAGCAGTACGCTTGGCGACCCGCGGCCGAGTGCGTGATCTCCACGGTGAAGCAGTACGAGGCCAACTTCCCGGAGCTGCTCAAGATGTGCTACATCATCAACGCTCCGAAGCTCTTCTCGGTGGCCTTCAACATTGTGAAGAAGTTCCTCGACGAAAACACCACCAGCAAGATCGTCATCTACAAGTCCGGCGTGGACCGCTGGCAGCAGCAGCTCTTTTCCCACGTGGACCGCAAGGCGTTTCCAAAAGCCTGGGGCGGCGAGATGGTGGACAGGAACGGAGACCCCCAATGCAAGGCCCTGATGATCTGGGGAGGCAAACTGCCGGAAGAGCTATACATCGACCAAAGCAGCCAGCAGAGCGACCGGGACTTTGTGGAAACGCAGGTTCCCAAAGGCGACAAGCTGAAGTTGCACTTCAAAGTCAACCAGGAGGAGCAGAAGATCCTCTCGTGGGAGTTCCGCACCATCGACTACGACATCAAGTTCGGCATCTACAGCGTGGACAAGCAGACGGGCGAGAAGCGCAGTGAAGTGGCCCTGGGCACAGTCTACTCCAATGAGATGGACGAGATCGGCTACATCTCCACGCGACCCAACACCACCTGTAAGTACCCCCGGCTGTTCCTTAGAGTATCCTATTAATTGAGCGTTGTAATCCCTTACAGACACGGTGGTCTTTGATAACGCTGGCAGCTACCTGCGCAGCAAGAAGCTCCGCTATTGGGTGGACCTTATATCCGAAGAGGAGGAGGGCATCACCGAGCTAACCAGCCAAATGGACAGCACCCAGATTGCGGCCCAGCAGTAAGCGGAAGCTCAATCAGCAACAATGCCAAATACCAATGGGAGTAGTTAGATTAATAGCTAGATAACACGAACTAACCTCGGTGCAATATAGTCACAACGGATTTGTCAGGCGTCCGCTGCCATCGGAGCTTCTCCGAAGCACGGCGCAGCTGCAATCGAACCATGTGATAGAAACAAATTAGTATGACTCATCCTTACAGTTACAGTTACATCTAAAGTTAAAGTTTATTACATACTTGGCCGCACTGTTTACTTAACAATCTCCAAACGTGGATGTGTAATTATTTCAGGGAGTACGGCACAATAAAATGTATATTATTAGCACCTGATCTTTGAAAGAATTTTTATCTTTTGAGGGACTTCGGCCGTGGAGACAGTTTTCCATATAAGACGGTTTATGATATGGTCACACTTAGCAGTGGTGACTTTTTGTTTGTTTACTTGCTGCGTTTTCTGCGCGCCTGGTGTATGAGATCCGGGATTTGATGATTTTGCGCTGCAAAAAGGCATTATTGGGAAAGGAAATCCTCCGATTAAGCTCTCGGGTGTCTCTGCGACTCTAATCCGAAATAAAAGTTCGATCAATACATTGAAATTCAATTATTTTATTGCGCATTATCATTTATATATTATAAACATCTGTTTACAGTTCCACAAGCAGATGGACGATGCTTTGGTCGGAACGCACGATGACTACTTCCTGGTGCGCTGTGCCTGCTTAGACCAGGGTAATATTGTATTCTGTTCTTTTACTACTTTTAAAAATCTAATCGCGTTTAAGACATTTTCATACATTTAAACTTTCTTCTTAACTATTTTTGAGTATCCTAGAGTGATTCGCTTGAAAAACATGCAAAAAAGGGTTTCAAAAAAATTGGGCTTTCGCAGGCTAGCTCTTCATTGCTCAGAGCTGCCTTCCTATATCCAAAAATCGACTCACCCCGGAGTTTGGAGTTTCCCATACTCCTATAAACTTCCTTACAACTTCGAATAAATAATCGTTCGCCGTTCCGGGTTGCCTCTGCTCAGCTCACGGCTGCTGCGAGGAGGCGCGGCGCTTGCGCCTTCATCACTGCGGACCTCCCGGATTGGGGCCCATCTGTGGGTAGACTCCGGGGCCCACTGGTCCCTGGGGGCCCACTTGGTGCGGCTGGAGCTGCTGCATGGGCATCATCGGGTTTGGGCTTGACCCCACAACGCCTACTCCTACCCCGACGCCTACGCCCACACCCACTGGTGGTCCGATGGATTGGTTGGGCGGTGGCTGGGGCATCTCGGTGGCCAGCTGAAGGTTCGTGAGCAGGTCCGAGATGGCCGGGAAAAGCGTACACTGATTCTGCTGGGCATTGAACTCGGCGAAGCGACGAAGCAGGGTGCTGGCGGCGGTCATGGTCGGGGAGTTCACCTGCCCGTTGCGCTCCGCCATCTGGGTTACATTCGTCTGTATGTCGTAAACGATGGGAAGCACCAGCGAGGGGCTGTCCTTCCAGTCCTTGGCCACGCCCACTCCTGCGCCGTAGGGAATCCGTGTGATCTGCAGGAAGAACAGGATCTTCATGCGTCCCAGCACTACGCAGGCATTGCCGCAGGGAACGATGGGTACGGCTGAGGGCGGCATGCGCATGCACATCTGCACTGTCCACTTGAGCTGGTCACCTCCCAGCTCCGGCTTCAGCTCCAGGCGCATGATCTGCACAAAGTCCTTAAGCACCTGGGCGGGCAGGTTCAGCAGTCGGCAGATGCTGTGCAACGAGTTGGGCCTGTAGGGTGGCGCAGCCACCCGAGTGTCGAAGTATTGCTCGATCACGAGCAGGTCGTCCGGGCTGAGCGGCAGCTTGTCGGGCATCGGCGGCAGCTGCGAGATCTTCAAGTGCAGCGTCTGCATATGCATCTGGTTCAACACCACCTGGCACTGCAGTCCGTCCACCTTGAATAACACCACGCCCGGCTCCGTACTATTCAGCGCCGTCAGGGTCTCCTCATTCTGGATGTTCCGGTGCAGCTGCCTCCGCATGTATACGCATCCCAGGAAACGCTCCAGCGGACTCATGTCCGGCACGTTTATGTCTTTGTTGGGATGCGGACTGGGCCGACACAGGGTCTCCAGGGCCTCGTGGGTCAGCAGAGTGGGCACTGCCCCGGCCCAGGGACGATTGAGGGTGCCTCGAGCTACTCCTCTGTCCACCACGCCGGCAGCTCCTCCAGCTGCACCGCCGCCGCCAGTGCTCTTGTGCTCTGGGCTCTGTCCGGGCCGTGGAGAGGGTCGCGGCATGCTGGGTGAGCCGGGCCAGTTGTTATTCGCCGGCGACATGGCCGTGAAGGGCGAATCTTGATGACTCTGCATGTAAAGGGTATTCGGTCCAGGACTATGCACCATGTGGGGGCTAGGCTGGGGATTCAAAGGCGACGAGGGCATTAAACCGCTGGGCGATGGATGTGGCATATGCGGCGCTGGCGGAGAAGTCAGGTTGAAGTTTCCATGGCCCTGGGCGCCGCTCCCACCGCCGGCACCTCCAGCGCTCGGATGCGGACTGGCCGGCGTGTGCGGATTGGAGCTGGATGGTGGTGTGTGCGGCGCGGGGAATCTCAGGCCACTGTCCCGCGGCGACTGCGGTCCTCGCATTCCAGTGCCCAGGAATGGAGAGGAACCGCCGGCACTGACGCCTGCCACACTGCTTGGACCCCCGAAGTTATCCTCCAGGCCCATCGGCGACAGTGGGTTGTCGTCTTCGTGGGGAGCACGTCCCCTGTAGGCCGCCGACTCGTCCACATACTTGGAGAGAAAGGCCTTGAGGCCCTGAATTGGAGTGAACTCCTCCACCACGTTGCGTTCAAAGCGACTGCTGGCCCCGTCGCGGATCGACACGAGTCTGTTGGCCCGGAAGCGCAGCTCCAGGCAGTAGACGGCCTGGTAGGTGAGTCTCATCAGGCAGGGAGATTGGGCAAGCATGCAAAATGACAGCACGGGCACCTGGGGACGCTGAAAGAAGAGATTTTGCATTGAGAGGGGCTTCCGCCGCAGCTCTGCTAACTGGACTTACCGGTATACCCAAAAACGGAAGCACTGGCAGCTTGGCAATGGAGCTCATCGGACTGTAGGTTTCGTGCAGTATCTGGGCGATCTGGGTGAGGCTGTGCTGCTGATTGAGGTGCTGCGCCAGCTGGTCCCGCATCATTGAGTGCGCGTTCACAGCCGACATACCGCCCACGAAGGTCAGACGAAACCCGTGCGACTGCACCGACCAGTAAATGTTGCAGCTGACCTCCTTCTTGGGCCCGTACCCCAGCAGCAGGTTCATGTAACTGTACGACTTGACCACCAGCATGTCGCACAGCGAAAGGCGTTCTTGAAGGAAGGAAAATAAACTCACTACAGGTCTTCAGGAAATTTGGTTGAACTTACTGTTTCGCAGCTGCTCGGCAAAGTCGTAGACCATTGTGTACAGGTAGACGATCTTGGACCAGTCGTTCAGGAGATCCTCGACCGTCTTGGAGAAGTCGTGGTTGGCCTGCTCATAGGTGAGGTAGACGGTGCGCCGACTGCCCTGTTCCTTCTGGTGGCTGCTTTGCAGCGGAGTGCTGTAGAAGACGAACTCCACCACCCAGATGCGCACCTGACTGTTCTTATTGGTCTGCGAGCGCACCGAGATGGAGAGAACGCGGCGCATAAGATCATCCCAGACATGCGGCTCAATCTTGGGTAGTCCCGAGAAGCCGCTCGCCTTCATTTCCCCTTGTCCAGTTCCTCCGCCTTGCTGCTGCTGTGCCTGGGTGGTGGCAAATACCGTCTTGCCTGGCTGCGGCAAGGCCAGAATCTTGAGGACCAGCGACGTGGCATTGGCCTCCACCTGTAGGCCGCTGTGGGGGATGTTGTGTTTGGACAGTGTCTGCGCGAGGTTCATGAAGGGGATCTTTTCGTCGCACATCGCCACCACGTGGGCCAGCTCTGGAATGAAGTAGGCGGGAAAGATGGTTTTCTGCTGCTTTGCCGGTGGCGCCAGCAGATCCCCGTTCGACTTGCGTTTGTGGGGGGAAACCTCCGCTGTAAGGGAAAGGGATAAAGGTTATTTAAGAACTGAACTATGACGCGGACTTCGGCTCACCATCGACTTCAGTGCCAGGTCCATGCGTGGCCACGAAAGTATCAAACTCGATAAGCCGCATCAGCTTAGTGTAGCACTTTGGAATGTCAGAGGGCGGCTGGGCCACCACGGAAACGAGCTGCTTCGCGGAGTCGTCTATCACGTCCGCCTCGTCCTTTTGGTAGGCCACGAAGCCCAGGTGGAAGGTGTACTCCATTTCGTTGGGCATCGTTGTTTTCTCCTTGAGCTGAACCACCTGAAGGGAACCAAGTCTGGTTAGTTTGAAAGTCACACATCCATATATCCCTTATAGATACCAGAACGATGTTGGGATGCCTATGTAATTTGACGTAGATCTTATGCCTGCCCTGCTGCAGCAGTTCCTGCTCCGGCTGGGCGAGGAATGGTAGTGTCTCGGTGGCCGTTGCTGGCAGGTGCTGCAGTGTCTTTTCGCACCGCCGATGTGTAATCCAGAAGCGCAGTTCTGAGAGCAGAGCGGGTAGCTTGCCACGATCTCCATTGAGACAGTCCTGCATTTCCTCGGTGATCGGGCAGTCCAGATGCTTAGGCACATGGCAGCGGAACATGCCCGTGTGGGTGTCGATGGTTATGTGGATTTGCTCCGCCCGCAAGCATGGCGAGAGCACGGGAACGGTCAGGATGGCGGGGGTTCCTTGGAGGTTAACTGCAGGAAAGCACGATTAACATGATCAGTGGTTACCTCTGCCTGGGGCGAGATTTCCAACATTTACACTCACAGTCAACGTCCTTGAGGAAGGCCTGGAACTCCAGCTTGAGGTCGCTTAGCCGCGACACAGATCGGATGTAGACGGTATGCACAATTAGGCGCTCCATGGAGAGATGCTCTGACCGCACGGCCCGGTCAGCCACCTCGGCTGACTCCTTGGCACCCAGCGAGGGTACATGGACCACGGCCAACGGGCGTCCAATCTCGCTGGGATCGGACTGAACAGTCAGACGGTAGCCCAGCTCCGACTTGAGGTCTCGCCAGTAGGATACGGTGAGCTTCACGCCCGGGATATACTCCTCCGGCGTAATGTTGTTGTCATCTAATCGCTCGTAGTTAAGACGCAGAGTCTGTGTGTACAAAACCTCCAGCTGCAGGGACTGGCAGAAGTAGTGTAGACAATTGTACACTTCGCTGAGGGCATTTGGGTTCTCCACGAGACGCGCCTGGATCAGCTGGTGGATGTAGTTCACCTGCAACGGATGCACCAGCGACTTTCCATCTGTAGGAAGGAAGTAAATAATTTTTACAAGGCGAATAACTAGTGGGTGGGTACTGACCGCCAGTCTCCTTGTCCTCAACAAGCACATCGATGTCCAACAACCGCCAGGGCACAGTCGGGCTGTCGCCCATCACCGTGAGGGCGACGCTGAACTCGTGCTTCACCTCAAAAGTGACGCGTCCATTTTTAATGCGGAACTCTCGCATTTGGGGCAGAAGTTTGCCCGTTACCAGTCTATGCTGGATCACCTGGTTGAGGCGCAACAGTGTCTGCCGCTTCTCCGCGGGAGTAATGGCATCCGCCGGCACAATACGCTCCCGGATGCAGGTGGGCAGCCGGTTGTAAGTGCCAGTGGTCAACACCTCGACGGCAGCTGGGATATGGAAGTTGGGTAAGCGGGCGCGGACCAGGGTTTCACGGGACATGCGAGCCAGCATGTCCGCCGTCTCCACGAACAGCATGTTTTGCTTGTCCAGGAAGCTCATGATCTGTGACGATTTGTCCACCTTGGACACCGAGTTGCCCCATTTGACCAGGGCGTTCAGGCGTGTGAACAAGTGGCGGGTACGAGCCGCATAGTCGTAGATTTCCACTTTGCGCTCCATGTCCGTTTTGCGCGGTAAACTGAAAGGGAAACGCGTGTCAGATAGGGGAGTTAGCACTACTACCGTAAGAAGCAACACTTACAGCTCGGCCAGCACGGTGAGTTCGTGGTACGTGCGCTGGATGATGAAATCGATCAGCACCGACAAAGACATCGTGTTAATCCGCGGACCGCCCTCCTGCAAGTATACAAGTGATGGAATGCCTAATGGAATGTACATTTCCAGATATATTTACCTGTCCTGCGGGCAAATAGCCGCCTCCGCCACCGCCGACGCCGGGCATCTGCTCCAGGGGCAGGGGCAATGGCAAGGGGGTGGGCGCCATGATTAGTCGAACTAGCTCCTAGCTATATCCGCAGCTTTTTCGGTACGCTGCTTGTGTGTGCGGGGTGCCCACACTAGTGGTGCATGTTTTGGTAGCGTTTTTTCTGCGTTTTCTTGCGTTTTCTTGCGTTTTCCGGCGGATTTTCGCGACTCAGCAGGCTGAAAACCGATGCTTTTACATTCTCCAAAACATCGATGTATCGATGTTTCCATCGATGTATCGATGTTTTCTGCACCTCTACGGTGAAGTCGAGCAGCCGATAAACAGGGATGGACAAGTACTAACCAACTGTTTCCACTTTTTCTCGTCAAATTTGTTTTTTTTTTTAATTCAGATGCGGGAAAACATTCAGAATAAATAAATGTTAATCATGTTAATTTTCCCATATAAAATTCTGTTAAAAATTCTGCCAAGAATTCTCGAAAACACTCAAGTTAA
This sequence comes from Drosophila nikananu, assembly GCA_008042635.1. NCBI lineage: Eukaryota > Metazoa > Arthropoda > Insecta > Diptera > Drosophilidae > Drosophila > Drosophila nikananu. The sequence goes on along the minus strand of VNJV01004908.1, from coordinate 132,583 downwards.
ATTCGTGGTGAAAGGGTCTGGCCACGCCAAAAACTAGTTCGATAAGTAAATTAATCGGATCTTGTGCGGGAATTCAAAGTAAAAGTAATTTATGACTCCAAAGCTAATATAATACAAATAGGTTAATATTAGAAAAAATGGAATATAATAGAAAAATACACGTACTTGTAATTTCTACAAACAGCTTAGGGTTAATATTTTAGTACATTTTAAAATAATGTGTACCAAAAATAGTTATAAAATAGAAAAACGGAAATTTAGGTAATGGGTACGAAATAAATCCGAAATTTTTGCATCTAATATTTATATACCTTATAAAAAAACACAATAAAATTATTAAAAGTAGTCACTCTGCATCGTTTCCTTCTCCAGGTTAACAACTCAATTGAGCTCCGCGGCCTCAGCCAATTATAGACGGAGGAAAATAGGAAAAGTTCATTGACCAAATCAGCTTTCCATTACCACTCTCGGATTGTTTTAGTTTTCCCTATGGGAGGCGGCGGCGGCTGTTGAAAATGGGGAAAACAAAAACATTTCCGCTTTTGTTTCTTTGAATTTTGACACGGTTGATGTTTTGCTGCCACGGCACATGGCAGTGCTGCTAAAGTTCTGCCAGCTCCTCCCTGCTCCCGTCAATAAACAGCCACGCCACTGATTCAAGTGGCGGCACATGCCAAGCCCCAGCACCACCTCCGCTCGGAACGAGATTCTCCCTTTTGGGCCTTGCAAAGTGGCAGCCACCTACGGAATCGCTCTCGCTGCTGCTGCACTTGGCATCGAAGAAGATCGGGATCTGGAGTTTGAACTTCCCGCATCTAGAGCTCCCCCAATCGCACCGGTATAAATAGAACTTTATGATCTCGCCACGGAACGGCACGATCCAAACTTCGGCGGCAGCTCTGATTCTTGTGACTCCTCGCCCAGGAATTACTCACATATCCGGCCAGGTCTCCCCCTTCCCAGACTCGCTGAAGTCAGGTGCCTTCCATTCACAGACACATCCATCCGTTTGAACCCTTGAGTTGCCCGAGGAATTCCTGTAAACAGGATGCGACCAGGCATGGTGAATTGGGTGCTGAAGTTGCTCTACTCCACAAAAATTATGGTCACAGCAGTTTCGAAGAGAACTCGGATCGATTGATCTGATTTTGACTTTCCAGCTTCTATAATTCACCAACCAACCGGCGGAAAAATTTGGCTTTTGACTGCATTTTCTTTGTTTTCGGTTAAATTTCGCATTGTGTCCGATTCCGCTAACTTACTTGGACACTCTTGGAAATCATTGCCTGGAATTGACGGATGTCGATAAAATTCACTCGGAGATTCAGCAGACGAGGCGGTGGCCACATTGCATACTTCATTTTACCTACGCAGAGAATACGACCCCAAGAACCGCCTGATGTTGACGGGAGCAGTTAAAAATAAAGATCCAGGGGCACTTAATAAACTGTCATGCACTGGGGGAAAGGTACAATAATTTTAAAGAAAATCATAATCATGCCCTTAAAAATGGGCTTAGTCTTTACTTTGTCATAACATATATTTAATTAAGCAGTTAAAAACTATTTTTAAATTATTATTATCCATTCCGTCTTGAAATTAATTTGGGTGTATATAATGAGACAGGTAGTTTTACTGTAGGTATTTTGAGTTTCAGAACTTGATTAATGTTAATTTTCTGTCAGTGTAGAGGCAGGAGCCGCTGTATGGGAGATTGCAGATCGGTGATCGGACCACGCAATTGCGCCGCAAGTGAGCAAGAGTACATCGAGCAGGAGAGGCAGACTCCGGCTGGAACCAGGACGAAAATAGATTTATGGCCGCCAGTCGCGACGACGGTCGCTCCGGGTGAGGACGGTGGAGCCTACTTTTTGGAGGGGGTGAAAAGTGGCACTGGCTCTGGGGCTGGCACTGGGGCTGGGACTGCTGCTGCACTCAATGATCCCAGCTGATCCGCTACGATTTGCCGTGACACTTCCTTTGTGCCTTCTCGCTCCTTTCTTCTCTCTTATTAATTACCGTGATTAAAGTCGCGGCTGCTGCTGCCACAAGATGTCTTTAGCACATGTCACCCCTGGTCCAAAGCTCTCCGCCCTGATGCCGTGATGCATGGCCATGCCCGTCCTGACCTTACCATTCGAATTGCATTTCCATGTTGGCGCCAGACAAAGCCCGACGATTTTCCTTTGTCTGCAGAGCTGCTGCTGCTGCTGCGTGGGCTGTGAGAGAGTGTGAAAATGTGGCCGAGAAGTGCGAAAAGCCGGGGAATAAAGAAAGGCAGGGGGCGCACTAAAAAACCGATTAGTCGGGAAAGGGTAGAGGGGTAGGGCGACCTTATAAATAAACCCATTACAATCCCCGCCCCGAACTGTGAAGATCTTTTGTAAGACATCAAAAACCAATTCGAACCAGAACCAACAGAACCAGCGCTCGGCATAAATCATATAGAATATATAGAAAATACGTTAGCACCCAATACATCTGCCGAGATCCCCAAAACGGGCGACATTAAGTTCATTACGCCTGAAAAGCCGAAAAATGAAATGCCGAAAGAAAAGTGGAAACGCAGAAGCGACGACAACACCTGTGAGGAATCAGTTTTTTGGGCCTTTCAAAGGCCAAATCAAATATCGCCAAGAGAGAGGGCGGCTGGCGGCACACGGGAGAGAGATGGAAAGTGGGTTCTCTGCGGAGGAGGAGCAGGTCGGCGGCACAGGTGAGCGAGGAGTCTATTTTGGATGCCCGCAACAAGTACTTGCGCCAGCGAGCAAAATGCCAAATTGCAAGCGACTGCGTCACTCTCGAGGAACGAGGCAGAGCCAACGGGCGGAAAAGTCCGAGGGAAAACCGAGAAGAATCCCAAAAAGAAGAAGATCAAGAGGAGGCAGGGAGCTGGCTACAAGGCGAAGAAGAATCGGCCCAACCACGAAGCGGGAGAATTCGGCTCTCCCGCTCACATTTTCTAGGCAAAATCAGCATGGGGCGCAGGCGAAAAACTCAGTCACACATGGGGCAGAAAATGTACAATTGAGGTCATCTAAATAGCACTCAGTAAACCAATGGATCTTGTGGCAAATTACATTCAGTAATATGCGTAACCACATTTTGGGCCTTTACCTATTTTTTTTACATTCTAAGTGAACTCAACTAAAGAAATAAGCCCCGTTTGAAGAATATACTCTGTATTCTTTTTTAATTTCTTGCAACCTTAGTGCCCATTTATGCTATTTAATTAACAAAATATAAAAGGATAATAAACTACATAAATCGGTTAACTTTAAATGTGTATCCCAATAACACAGAGACTGGACAAATCCACCTGTCGGACTAAGCTAAGACTTAGCTAGCTAAGCTAGTCTATTTGTTTTCAATATTTCTGATTAATATTGCATATATTCTCTTACCCCCAGCTGTGTGTGTACCCAGTGTGTGAGGTTTTTGACACTGGCTGCGGATCGTTAGAGGAATTCTGCGCAGTGGTCCTGCCAGCCAGCAGCGGAGGATCATCATCACCATTCCGGCACCAGCATTAGCATTAGCATCTCGCGCGCAAACCGTTTTCCCCTTCGGGATATGCAGCCAGAGCTGCGCCGAGAGGGGCAGCAGCATAATGAAAACATTATTTTCGATTTATTTTTAAACCGCACACACTTGTTCCAATCTCCGACACACCGTCGCTGCCGCTGTGTTGCCTCAGCCGCAGTCTCTGTCTCAGTCGCAGTCAGCGTCGTGATTCGTTCTTGGAGTTGGGTTCGATGCGATCTCCCGTACAATCCACGGCGATCCAAGGGAAGAGCGGCCAACAACAGCTGCTGGCTGTCGTTCCGCCGTTTCGTGTCTGCGCAGAGCAGCTTCGTCACCTCCTCGACGTGCATGCGGAGGTACACAGGACGAATAGGGTGGTATTGCTTTAAATTCCCATTTTATTTACCTTAGCAGGATAATTTTTGTCGGAAGTATTGTACCCAGTGAAGGATGCTTGCTTCAGAAGCCGAGTTGAACTATCCATTCCTCTGGTAAAAAACCAACCAATCTTGGCAACTTTTTTTTTGGATTAAAATTGTTTAAAATTCAACAAAAGCTTATACATATGTTTTAAATTTTAATTTCAATTAGCCGATTTATAAACGTAACTAAAGTTAGCACAGAAACTTTTCAAATTAAAGAATTTTTGACTTAGTTATGATATATGAAAAATTTTAATATGCCCAAAAAATTTTAATACAAAATAACAATTTAAAATTCGACTCGCTATTAAAATCTTAGTTCACTTCAAGTAAAATACTAGAAAAAAATCGACAAAAAAATTTTACCGATTTTTTACAATTTTGTAAGGGGTTACATCATTAAAATCGCAAAAAAATTAAAAAAAAATTAATTTTGTAAATTTTTATTTCCATATGCTGAGTTGTTAACCTGTTTAAAACAAACTCAGGTAAACTTTCCGAATTGAAATGAATCAATTTTTGGCTTAGTTATGACCAATTTCAATTTCGGCCCCGGATCCAATCGGAAACTAATGATTGGTTGTTGATTGATTTTTCTCGCAGTGTGCAGAGTGGCAGCACAGACGTAGACGCAGCCGGAGACGGAGACGGACCGAAGACGCGGACGGAGGCAGAGGCAGCGCAAGAGGTGGCCGAAGCGCAAGATGTAAAAACTGTAAGTGGTCCGGCGAAGAACGCTCAGTTCTTCCTGGGATCTCGCTGCGTGCGCTCGCCCGCCTTCTTAGCGCTCGGAGTCCGTCCGTGCGACTGTTCCGTTCCCATCGGTCTGACAATTAGTGAGGATCACTGCGGATCCCAAAACATCGCCACATATCCCTCTTTACGCGGGTGATGAAATTCGTGGAACGCGTCGCAGCCGTGTGTGTGTGTGTTATATTATTGATCCCCATCGGCGACTGAATCATCCATAGCGAGCGAGGCAGAGCGACGAACGACGACCAAATCGGATCGGATCTGCTCCCCCAGAAAAATAAAAAAACTAATCGAATTGCGTGGGGTGAGTTGGCAAAAAGTGAATGATATGGACATGGCTTTTCCGGGAAAGTGGGAAAGTGGCGGAATTTCCCTGGCTCACCTTTGCGATTACACAATAGAGTCGCGGCACACACCTTGGGCGTGCATAACTATGCCTTGGCCTGAGACTGGGCCGCCAGATTCCCGTGGATGCAGAGCAGAAGTCAGAACGGTTTCCCATTTTACCATTTTCCGATTTTCCGACATAAGATACCCCCGAAAGAGCCGCAGTGCGCCGCCGAGCACTTGTTAAATTAATATTATTATTTCTTTTGATATTTTGACATTTACGTGAGCAATGTTTGCATTGGCAATGAGCTGCTTCTGTGCGGGCCGGGAAATAGTTGCCGGGAACAAGCGAGTGAGTGGCTTCCTATATGACTACATCTCTGGCCATCTATATACCTATATAGCCATTGGCGAGATTCTAGACTGTAGAACTGCGTAGATATCCCCATCAGGAAGACGGAACACTCGGCAGATCGATCTTCCGAATCAGATTGATAATTAACTGCTCTGATTTACAGGTGAAGATCTCCAGGGCTCCTCCGCTGCGCTGCAGCTCCTTTGTGTCCTTTCCCGTCCAAATGTTTATCCTCAGAGGTAAACAAGCCTTCGGGAACTGCAGTTGAGGCAACGATTGATGAGGGCCCCCGCTTGCCCGGGGTAAACAAAAGCGGATTGCCGAATCCAAACAATTCCGAAACATCCATCGCATCGCACGCAGTGGGGGTTGCTATTTAACAGTTCTCACACAGAGAAAAACGAAGGAAAAAGATACTGATCTAGATTTATAGTTAAAATATCTCTCTTTATGATTATATCAATCCCTTATTTCCTTTAAAATTCACAAATATTTTATATTAATTTAATGGTTGTGTGTGATCTTATTATTAATCAGGATTATCATTTTTAGGCTCAGTGTTCTGTAAAAAAGCTTATGCTCAAGTTTATCTCGCAGTGTATAAAAGGGGAAGGGGTTGTGCAAGCGGATGGCATTGACTCTCGCTGGAGCAGGTTGAGCAGAGGTTGAGGCTGGCGCCGGATTTGTTTATTGTGCATTTTCCCGTTTTCAAGTTTGAACTAATATGTAAACTATGCAAGGGATCCGCCAGAGTGCCTTCTCCTACGTCCCTTGCCACCCTGGCCATGGTACACCTATGGGTATTTATAGATCTCCCACAAGAAAGAAAGACGCATGTTAAGGCCACCGAAGCCACCTCCGAGTGCCTCTGCTGGCCAGCACCATTCTCTCCTCCTTCTCCCCTACTTCGCTTTGTGTACATTAACAGGACTTTGAACTCGTTGCCTACCCAGAAAAGTGGATCCGTAAACGCACCCGGACACGGACGCGGAGACCCGTACCAAGCAGCATTTGCGCAGAAAATGAAAATGCAAAATGGCAAGCAAAATGCCATTGTTCGCTGCACATGGAAGGCCCAAAGATTTGGCTGGGAAGTGGACAGCAGGAGAATGAGTCATCCGTTGGGGGGTTAGCCTAAGGTTATACAGAATATATTTAGTATATCATATTAATATATTATATTATATTAATTAAAATTGATTTAGATGGGAATTTTAATCCCCCATAAAACACTTCAATCAGCTTTAGCTCAGTGATTTATTCGCCACTTATCCGCTCTTCACAAAGCTCTTCTGTGGCTGCAAGTGTTTTTCATTAGACTTCAAGGCACCCTCCCTGCTCCCTGCTCCGGGCTCCCCGCTACCCACATCCACCCTCTCCACCCTCTCCGTCGGTCCTGTCATCTGCGATTACCGATCTGCAATCGCACGGGGCCGGCGGAATAATTAATTAACGGCCTGTCACAGAAACATGCGACATTTCGAACGGATTCTGACATCGGAAATATGGCAGAGGAGCTGCTGGGGCGGGATAATGTTGAGAGGATGGTGGAGGAGGAGGAGGAGCTCGGTACACTTGTCAGCTGTTTCCCCCGGCAAATTCCCAGACGCACATTGTTCTCTTAAGCGAACCCGGGGAACTTTCGGTATTTCGCGTTCGAAGGAAATCGAAATTGTTGAAACTGAAATGACGTGATTAGGTGGAAGAGCGCTATAACTGTGCGGCAACCACCTGGGCACGGTGCTTCAGGTGGTATATGTGTACAGATACATATATACGAATAAATGGGCCGCAAATTGCCAAGACACAAATTATGGACGTCTGGCGGTGGCATTAGCTCACACCCACTCGCCTCGAAAGCGATGCCTTCATGGAAAAGCACTCTCGAGCACCTTCGAACACCTTGGCAGCGGGAAATTCTAAGATATTCTGCTTAATTGCCGACAGCATTTTGATGTACTGCTCGAGGAGGGGGCTGAGCACGAGCAAAACACACGAGAATTGGCAGCCAAGAATGCGCAACAGGTTGCCGAGTTCTCAGGGCGGGGGCGCTGCCCACAACCACCACCACCACCCACACCACACGATCCCCGAAAGAAATCACGCGGCTGGCCTCAGGCAAAGTCCGAGAGTCTTAGAGAAACAAACAAAATGGAGAACGAAACAGCAGCCGCATTATTGCACATGACCTCCTCAAAAGTGGAGGAGCCGGCCTCACCGATCCCCCAATCCAGCCCCCCGAATTTGTGAATGAGTCCGCTTCTCCGATTATTTAGACAATCTTTGGGGGCAGCCAAACAAAGGAGAAAACTTTCCCATGGTAAACAAACGATCCGAAAAATAGACGGGGAAAATAGGCATTTCAGTTTCATTTCTCAAAAATACAGTGAGTCATCAGGACAAACGAATAATAATAATCATAATTATACGATTTATAAATAAAGCAGAGTAAAACATGTTTCTCCAGTTGATAACGCATTACAAGGAATTACAAATGTGGGCAATATTATTCCCTGTAGAGCGCACACCCAGTTCCCAATACAGAACCCACCTGACTAAGGCTGAGCCAATTACTTGAGAGATTAATCAATGCCACGACAACACATACAAATTAAGCGCACTCATTTCGGCATCAATTTATTTGACCACGCAAAGAGCCACCACCAGAGGAGCATCATCGGATCACTAGAGCACCAGCAGACCACTGAACACCACCGCCGAACCGAGGCGGAGCCAACAAGTGCCAGAATGCCAGAATGCAGTGCCGGGCGGATCAGGCATTGCTGACGTTAATCATACGCCCCGTGGGCCTCGGTACAAGGCACTCGGCCTCTGGTCTATGGTCTCTGGTCTCTGGTCACCCTCAACCCAACCCCTGGCGATGATACCGATGTTGATGATGATGCAGACGACTTTGGCTCACATCCGAGTCCAAGTGTGGCCTCTCGACTCTGTCCTTAATTATAAATTGATGCATTTTCAAATAAACAAACTAGAATTATGGCGTACACGAACAGGAGGGTAAAGATGTATGATCTATCTCGGCAGATATACACATGTATATAGGTGGCAAGATGGATGGCGGTGCGTTTCGACGGCGTATTTTATGGATTTTCAAAGCCATAACGAGTGCGCCTATATCATCAAAAAATGTGAAATCGTTTAATTAAAGGCTTCGGGCTAATGACGATGGGATTCTTTCACACCCAAAGTCATGGGGAATTCGGCTAAGGAGCCAGATATCTTCACACTTTACGTTTCTGTCGAACTTTAAAGCGTAAATGGTGAAAATTCGGTAAGAGTTCTTCTAGAATATTTCCTCAGAAATGTATTGCGGGGGTTACATGGGCGTTCTGGCGAATAGGACACATTTAAATAGCCATAAGTTTATATTAAACATCGACGATGTCGTGGCTTATTTTAGCCAGGTGATGACGCACTTAGCCGGTTTCCGTGGCCACTCATTAATGTTTTGGGACTAGTCATGCTGTTTTCATCACGGAATTTCCCCTTAGTCTTGCAGGCACTTGCTCCTCCACCTACATCAAGCCGGCCAAGATGACGAAGGACCAGCAGGCCACGCCCATACCCGAGGAGCTGTACAATCTCACCCAGCTGGCGGTGGTCACTGTGGCGGCGGGTCCGCTGATCACCGCCGAGGCGAAGCCGGCAGGTCAGGGTCAGCCGGCCACCGTCTACGCCTCGTCGGATGACGACTCCAACTACTACAGCCACAAGGTGTTCGACCGCAGGAAACGTCGCTGCACCTTCTCCGACTCCAACTCCTGCACCAGCAGCAGTAGCAGCAGCAGCTCCAGCTCCAGCCACGGCTCCACCTCCTGCCTGCAGGCGCCCGAAGATCATCTGGGTGCCGGCAAGGAGCCTTCGGAACACGGCCACCAGGACCAGGTCGAGGCGCTCCTTGAGACCTCCTCCTCGATGCTGGAGGACGACCACATCTGCCCCGAGTGCGGCAAGAAGTATTCCACATCCTCCAACCTAGCGCGCCATAGACAAACCCACAGGTGAGAGCCGAAGAAACACACCAATCCGAGACAAATCTGACATCCATCTCGCCCACAGGTCGATCATGGACAAGAAAGCGCGCCACTGTCCCTACTGCGAGAAGGTGTACGTGTCCATGCCAGCTTTTTCCATGCACGTGCGGACCCACAACCAGGGTTGCGAGTGCCACTTCTGCCACAAGCGCTTCTCGCGCCCCTGGCTCCTCCAGGGCCACATCCGCACCCACACCGGCGAGAAGCCGTTTAAGTGCAGCGTCTGCGAGAAGGCCTTCGCCGATAAGAGCAACCTGCGCGCCCACATTCAGACGCACTCCAATACCAAGCCCCACACCTGCGCCCGCTGCGGCAAGGCCTTCGCCCTCAAGTCCTACCTGTACAAGCACGAGGAGTCCTCCTGCATGAAGAACCGTCCGTCCGGATCTGGCGGGGTCGCAGGTTCCTGCGGAAGTCCTGCTCACGGCTCACGCCCCCCCTCGTCGCCCAAGCAGCAGCAGTCGGAGGTGGGAGTCGCTCCTGGCTCGGGTCTTACACCAAGATCCCTGGTAAGAGAATAAACCTGAATATATTATTCAAGTTCTCCCTCATTTGTATATTGCGGGTTTCTTTCAGTGTGCTGCTTCCGATTCGGCCAAGTCCACGCTGGCCAACAAGCTGCTGCAGAAGGAGAAGGATCGCCGACAGGCTGAACTGGCCTACCAGGGCTATCCGACAGGTGTCGCGGACGTCTCCGCCTTCAGCGTAATCCACTCTTCGTCGGTGCTGCCCCATCGGATCCACGGCCTCTATCAGGAGCTGCAGCCCGGCCCCCACCCGTTGGCCCTGCCCCTGGCCATGCCCTATCACTATCATCAGCCGCAGGCTACTCCCACCACTGAAGGCGTTTCGCGAGTTCTGGGCGATTCTGGCCAGGATCAGCCCGTGGACTTTTCACCCAAAAACAACTTCACGCACTCTTCAAAGACGAGTCCCTTCGAGCTGACTGGGAACTACGCCATGGTGGCATAATATATGGGAGAAGGACGCCAGGCAAAAGACACCGGAGAGAACAAGAATTCGAGGAGAAGAATGAGAAGGAAATGGAGAAGGAGACCCACTAATCCAAGGCACTCACTGAACCCACCCGATCCCAGGCCACTTTCTTACTGTAGTCAACGAATATGTGATAAAAATGCAAAAGAGCTAAAGTACCATTTTAGAGAGTAGATGATTCCAGAGCGACAAGGAGGAGGAGCTGACCCAGAGAGGAAAACGAATACTCCAAAGAAGATGAGGTTATACACCGTAGATATACATATATGTAGAGAGACAAGGTTGGATCGATCGATCCCGATTGATCGTTTGATCTTCACTTAGTTGTAAAGAGACTTCTTAGAGACTTGCCAAGAACAGCGACAAAAAACCAATGTAACCAGTATTTTTTTATAGCACATACGATACGACACTCACCCTTGCAATGGTCCTGATCCGGATCGGGGTCAGGATCAGGACACCGAGAGCCAAGCTACAAACTTTACACGTACTCCCCGCATTAGCATTACGGCTTTACAAGAACTAGACTCACGCACTCACCCACGCACCGTACTAACCCCCCATTAATCACTTCGCATTAAGGCACTGCGGACCGACTGCTTCTTGCTTCCGGCACGCCAGTCGGTCCAGAACGAGAGAATATCTAGTCTTTATCTTTAAATTCAGCGCACACTTGGCGGACGGATCCGTATCTGGATCCCCGAGACCCGAGACCCGAGGTATCCGCACAGTTGGCGCGACGTTATTTTAAGCACTTACGGCCGCATGTGGTGCAATAATTGACATAACTGTAACACTAATTAGCATGTACACCACCACGTATATCGTATAGAATCTGTATATTCATATTCGCGAAGATCGCCCCTTATTTTGTAGCCATATACACACGTTTGTAGTTATCGGGAGACAGACACGCACTGCATTTTGCACTCTCAGCCCCAACTTCGTACGAATCGATCCTACAGCTAAACGGACCAAAGATATATCTACATAGATGCATACGCATATGCCTACCTTTATATACCATATACACCAAAAGATATATATATATATATACACGTATATATAAGCTCTTAACTGTATTATAGATTTGCACATTTATTCGAATTAAACGAGAGATCCACCGATCCCCAAGAAATCAGAAATCAAATGTTTCTTCTAATTATTCTTATATGTGGAATCCAAACTGTCCTAGGTGATCAGGTCAATCAACTGTAAGAGCCCGAACCTGCACGCCTGAGTGGTTTCGTTGGTACAATTTGGTGGGGGAGGAGGAGGAACCACGCCAAGTTAACTGAGAATTTAAGCTGAAATTAGTGTGAGGATAATGGCTCTAGGACAGGATCCCTTAACACGAAAGTGGATATGTGTGGTATGTGTCAGCCGAAACATGTCAACGAGTACAAGGTGTTAATGAAAATGCAGTTTGGAGGGAACCTTGGTTAGGAACTTTCCCGTCGCGAGTCGGTCTTCTGAAGTCCCAATCCCAAGCTCATGCCTGTTCGGGAGCTAGAGGTGCTCTGCGGTCCGTGCGGATAGGGTGAGGGCGTGACCACCTTTAGAATCGGCTGCTCAGTGATGCTGCTTACGGTCTTGGGGGTCTCCAAGGGAGGGGCCTGCCGCTTGCCGCCGCAGCGAACCACCAGGTCTTCGTAGCTATTGTTGTGGAGAAAGCACACCAAGATCACGGTCATGTTGTCGCCGCCCAAGCCAACTTCCTGGACACGCGGGGCCAGGCAGTTGGTCATCAGCTCCTCGCAGATAACCTCTGGCTGCAGGCCCTCGGCAATGCGGCTGCGCACGAATTGGCCCACCTCGACGCTGGTCATTACATCCCAGATGCCGTCGCATGCCAGCAGCACGAACTCCCAGTCGTCGGTGATGTCGCGGACCTCCACGTCCGGATCGGCTGTGACTATCTGCTCCTCGGGCTGCTTCTGCCTGTTCTTCTTGTACATGAAGTCGCCGAGGGCGCGGGACAGCGCCAGGCTCCCATTGACCCGGTTGAACTCCACCCACCCACCACCGGCCTTGATGCGCTTAATCTCGGTCTCGTCGTTGGGCTTATGGTCAACTGATAGGGCCTGCACCACCCCGGCAACGCAGGCAATGGCCCGCGAGTCGCCTGCATTTGCGCAGTAGAGGCGTCTCTCCCGGATGAGCACCACCACGGCGGTGGAGCCGGCCATCTGGTCGCCCCAAGAGCCATTGTGCTCCATCTCGCGGTCAAAGTCGAGGAAGGCCCGCTTCAGGGCCAGCTCGAAGGCGTTATCCCGGTACTCTGGCCGCTTGGTCACAAACTTGTGCAGATGCTTGCCTGCCAAGTTGGCCACCGTGGCACCGCCATGGCCATCGTACACGGCAAAAAAGGCCGCCTGCGGGTCGTCGGGCAGGGCCAGGATGTGGGTGTGCGCATCCTCCATGTGCGAGCGCCAGCCCTGCATGCAGCTGGAGCCCACACGGTAGGCACTGTTGGAGCAGCACTCCGAGTTCTTGGTGGTCACCGGCTCCGACAGCGTCTGCCCCATGATGAACTTAAGGAAGAAGTGAGCCCTTTGAGGTCCTCTCCCATTCGGTTACTCACTCTGATAACTCCTCGATTACTCTGATTACTCCTCTGCTCCTTCTTGAGGGCGTAGGATTGCGATTGTTCGTCAGCACTTTTGGGTAACTATTCGCTTGTAAGGCTTGGCAGTTATTCGGGTCTGTCTGGGTTGCCAAATGGGGTTTTTAGAATTTCGTTTTTTTCGATTCCAACCGTGAAACCTGATGGCCTTCTATGATTTATAACTAAGGGGATATTCGACAAAAGCTTATTATGTTAGTAGTTGAGATCTACCAAGTTCAAACTTGGTACCCATCGAAGTCTGAAAACAATGGTGATATTTTACCAAGACCCTCATTTTAATATACTTAAAAACAATTTATTAAGACTGAATCCTCCAAATTCGACCTGCGGAAGAAATTAATTTGAATAAAAAACCGGGTTTCCATTTTCTTTTGATAATTTTGTGTTTTGTATTTGTTATTGTTTTATCGCTTTTTTTTGTATTTTTCTTCTGTTGGTTTTGTTTTTTATAATTCTGTTTACTTTGATAGCGCTTGTTTCCATATACACAAATACATTGAAGTATATAATGACGTACACCAATGCGCGTACATAATGTTTTTCAATCCATACACATTTATATGCATATTTTTTAGACATTTATTTGTAATTGTTTGTGGTGGCTGTAGATTACTACACGTTATCCTTTTAGGCATATGTACGAGAGTATGTTAAGATTAACCATTATCATAATATGTGTGTGTGAGGAGTGTGTGACTGATGCTTAGCTATAGGCGTTCTACACTTCTTACTTAATCCGCGTTTTGTATATATTCTCTTTAAAGTGTAAAGACACTAAATTTCACAATGTTCGATTTGTTTTCTCTATTCACTACCGAGAGAGACCTTCACGGTGGCCCCGGAGAGGGGCTGCGGATACGATGGGAGGGGTACTTGCCAAGGATCAAGCCAGAACTAGCCGAAAATCAGCGGGGAATCGTGGGTATCTCCCCTGGGACAAGGTGTCGTCGGGCGTGTCAATGTGTCTTTGAGTAAGTAAATAATTTACGAAAATGTCGGGCTTATGTATCTCACGTATGTATATATAGTTCTATATCGATATAGATGTATTATAAAATCTCTAAACAGCCATAAAAGTCAAAAGATCTTATCATATCTATCAATTATCTAGATGCGTTTACACGGCCACTAAGTTGGCGCAACTCGAGTTTTTCTTTATCTTTATATTACCGTTACACTTAGCCTAATTGCTGCCTAACTCTGGTGAAATCGGAACTCGATTGTTATAGGTTTATCTGTTTGGTTAGGGAGGGAACTCTATACATAAATACAAACGTTGCGGCTCATTGTTTCAATTACATCGATTGGTTTTGGTTTTGGTTTTGGTCTCGAGACAATTCAATTATACGCTATGGCTACGATTACTTGTATTACATAAATTAGCTGGCCTCCCAATCTCTGAGCTTTGTCTGGGGCCCCTCAAAAAGGTACGCATATCCGATTAGGACATGGAGGAGATATACATATATTTTGATTGGCATACGACTAAACGCTAGTATCCGTTAGCTCTTATCAAGTACAATGCTAAATGTATCGGTGTGCTTTGTTTTGATATAAGTTTGAATTACATTTCCGCTTCACACTTTCGCTATTATTAACCATTAACCTGTGACTTCGACTTCGGTATCGGATATCCTTACAACTAAATAAGAGAGGACACCATGTAAAAACATTCAGTACACATTCATAGAGATACGAGTAGAATACAAAAAAGTCGATTAATTGCGATCAAAGGTTAGCGTGGTCGTGTGTGGTGTGAATTTGCATAGTTTGGAATAAAGTGTTGGTGAGTTTAATGATAGATGTATCAATGGTTTTAGTGATAGAATCGTGGACTTGGAGTGTGTAGGGTACTGTTGGTGTGTAGCTTTGAAGTGGAGTTCTTCATTGTTCGTGAATCATTAATGAGTCTTTTGCTTTGTTGTTGGTGGATCCATTAGTGAATCTGTGGTGAAGATTTCCTTGTGATCGTAGTGGAGTTATTGTGGTCGAAGTGTGGTTGGTAAGTAGCATTTAAGTGACGTGTTTCAGTATTTGTGAATCATTGGTGAAATGTTGCTAGTGAGCTGACTTTGCCGGCACGAATACAAGCGTATACGTCTATACTACGGGTCAAAGGTCAAATCTCTTCGTTGGCGATCGAAAACATTAATTTGTTGCGGGTTGCATTCTTGGGACAGGAGTCTATCAGGTTCCACTTGCCCGGCAATTCGTTGTTGTCTAACCCAGGGATCCCTTGAGTTCGGGGATTCGTCGTAATCGTAATCATAATCTTAGGTAAGTAGGTAGGTCGGTAGGTGCCTACGGAAGCTAGAGTACATATGAATATGACTTGGTGCCCACGCCAAAAACAAACCCTATATTCTAGCGGTGTTCATGGGATGTTATGTGTGTGTTGTGATGTCGGGTGGATCTCTGTGTGTGCGCTATGTTTTGATTATCCTTCTTTGCCTTACCTCCTCCAAGGCCTGGCCTTTACTCGCTAACTGTGCTATACATACACCTGTGTATACGGATATATCTGTAGTCTCTCTACTCGAGTCGTATATAAAAATATTTAAATTCTTTAATCTGAAACTGCGGATGCCTCGCTAAGAGAGTGTGTAACCTCTATACCCCTATATATCTTATATGTCGTATATAAAAAGCAAATCCCATAAAAGTGCTCTCTGCCTGGATCTATTAAAACATATATTGTTTCGATTACGTTTGCATCACCCAATAATGACTACAAGAAATATCTGTCTGAATCGCAGCTTTCTTAATTTCTCAATTTTTCAATTTCTCGCTTGTTTCCAAATCAGCAAAAAGGTACGATCTTTTTAAATTCAATATCTCTTCCGTTAGATAGATCTTAACATGCCTATGCGTGTATATGTATGTCTATGAGTACGATCTCAGCTCTAGCTGCTATATATCATATTTCGTGTATATATAATATAACGTATATTGTTTTGTTTTTGTTTTTAGGTAGGAAATATGCTAGTCTTATAAATTTCACACATCAACATTTCGGTTATCGTTTCTTCTCTTATTTGTAATTCTTCTCTAGGAAATAATTTCGTATTTAATAAAATATATTCGCATATACATATGTATATATATTTATAGATTTATCTGTGTGTGTTGGTGTGTGTATTAAAAACATCTAATTTTTCAATCCAAACCACAATTTTAGTTAAAAGAGTTTTTAGAGAGAGAGTTTTGAGAAAGTTCTTCAAGTGAAGAAGAAACACGAAGATTATGTCAATATTGTAATCGTTTCTGGTACTACTAATTTCCCGTTATCCGTTATCCAATATCATTATGCTAAGTTCGAGTGTTTTTAGTTATAGAGGGAGGCCCCCCGCTATAATAATTGCCTGGATCTCGATCTTCTCAGGTCCAGCGCAACAAAAAGAAATCTAATTATGGACGGGTTCTTATCAATCTTGTTGTGTCAACACCTCTATAATAATATTCCCACTATCCAATCTGGGTTCGGCTTTCGGTTCGGGCTCTAACTCTGAGTTTATGATGACGACGCGACTATCGCTGGCTCTGTTTTGGTAAATGCAAAACAAAATATCATTACTTTCCGGTAAAAGCTCATCAATTTTTGGTCGTCTTCGTGGGGGGTGTTCGAGGTTTTAGGTTCATGGTTCAAGGCAAAGACAATATAAGTACTGAGATACGGATCGCCATACGTTATTGCACCACGCATCTTATTCTTTACATTGCCCTTGTTCTAGGGGTGGCTGGGGGTATTTGCGAAATCAATGTATAATCTGCAGAAACCTGGTTGGTCTTTAACTAAGTCTAAATTAGTCGAAGCTAGCCTCTTTTCGCACACTAAACTTAAAGTTAAACTGTTGACTGGTGTCTAAGCATCGACATCGCCACAGATATCGGTTATGTTTTCTTTGCGATTATATGCATGTTCATTCACTAATTGTATTTAAACTTTAAAATTATTTACTCCTTTGTAATTTGGTGGGATATATGTTGTATTTGTTGTTGATCATCTCCTGCCTTTTGATTAACTTTCCTCACTAAAGAAACCAGGGATAAAATGGAAATAAGGAAAAACGAAATAAAAACAAACAAAAAATTGCGTTACGATATATCTGTTTATAATATATATTTGTTGTAGGACATAAGTAAGTATAAGCATATATGTATTTATAAATCTTGGTAATAGTAGGCAATATTTATGCTTTATGTTGTGTTCCGTTATACATCATAGGGTTTTACAATTAAAAAAGACAAACAAGAAAGTAAATAAAGAGTGTAAGTGGTAAAACTAAGGGTGTTAAAAAATAGTAAAGTAAAGGCAACTCATTCTAAAGTACACAGGAAATTATAAATGGTATTAAACATCGATCGGCATCAGCGTTAGCTGTGGCTCTACTTATTGTTATCGTATCGTATTTATCGTAATTACACGAGACAATCTTATGCTTTGTTTTTGGAAATCGATAGGACGACGAGTACAAATATTAAGGCTACACAGTTAAAACGTTTTTCTCCTTTAAATATATACGTATATTTGAGTGTTTTGTGTGGATTTCTAGCGCTTCCTCCGACGTATTGAGTGCGAGTTGGTTTTTAATTATAAGTTGAAATATGTTGTTGTTTTGTTTTTTTTCTTTAAATATATAAATGTATTTTTTTTAATTTAAATTTAATTTGTTGTTTTTCATAAGTCTATTAACGTTTCGTTTTTGTTACATTTAAAGCGTTCTTGATTTGTTTTTTTTATTTTTTCTTGTTTCCTTTCGTTTATTCCGGTTAGCTTTCCCGCTTCGTTATAAAGTGAAGAAGAGTTTAGCATTAAGACTTGTACATTTATTTTTGTGTTTTATACATAATTTAAACATAGCAAGAAAACACAAATCGGAAACTCAGATTGAAAAACTCATTTCCGCTGACACAATGGTTTTATTCCAAATACCCATGCTTATTTTAAGTATATATAATATATACCCTAGTTAAATGGTCCATAAAATTTCTATAAAAAAAACGAACATCTACCTCTATTTTCTATAATGTAGACCGATTTTAAACAAGAGTCCTTACTTCTGCCGTTGTTAATCTGCTGTTAATTGTTGCTGGTTGCCGTTGTTATTGTTTATACACAAAAAATATATATCCATAATATAAATGTACTCCAACCACTCCTAGATCTAGATCTAGATCTAGCTCTAGATACATACATACATGTATGTTTATTAGCTTGTTTTACTCGTATATATTCACAACACTAACGTTTTCTTAATTACGCCTAATGCTTTCCCTTCTTCTTTTTTGTTTTCTCTTCCTTTCATTTCTGGTTTTTCCTACTACAAAAATTGGATATTTGCCTTCTCCATTTGCCTTTTCCTCCTTTTGTTAAAAAGTTATGTTTATGTTGATGTTAAAAAACTGTTTTTAGTTAACGTATTCAGATGCCAGTATCGCAATTGGTTAGCTTTATGTATATATTTATTTATTTATAAGTTTAGGTAATTTCTAATCTGACAAAAAACGCTTTCCCTTCGCTTGTTAAAACTACATCACAATAATTATATGCTATGATCCTCTCCCGTCCACTTGCGGGTACTTCTCTGCCGTATCAGTTATCGGTATCAGTATCTGGTTTTGTTTTTGTTTTGTTCAGTTTAGGAAGTGCCACCCTCTAAGGGAACGAAAGAAATTAGTTGCTGCGACAAGTTTAAGTTTAAGACTACCTACGAAATACTTTAGGAAACCTATTTAACAAGATTTAGTTTATATATGGTGTACTTTATAAATATATTAGGTATAGGATGTAATAGGCGTGTGTGTAAAGTAAGCCAGGTTTGTACATATCAAATTTGCATTTTATATTTACACAAAAAGCAACGGCCATGCGGTATTTGAATGAATTAAAAGGGTTGTTTAATGGTAACCGAGAAGGGGAAATGCGTAAAAGTTTAAAGGTTTACTCTTGCCGTGTTACTGCTAGATTGCTTTCTTATTTTTGTTGTTTGGTTTTGTACTTTAGTAAACTTTCTCCAGCGTTTCCCTCTACTCGAAAGCAAAACTAAAATACAAAAAACATATACCATATAAGTGGGATTCTAAAAACTAAAACTGCCGACCAACCAAGCAGAGTTTGCTTTAATTGGCCTTCAGTTGTTAAACTCCTTTCATCCTTTTCCTCGATCGGGGCCTATGCTCCACTCTAGTATCAATATTTATGCAATATTTATGCATATATGTACAAGTCTGTTCCTATAATTATTTGTTTGTTGCTCGTTAACATAATTTAGAATCGTAATTTGTTAATTGTAGTTTGTATTCCCTACTTTATATTTTGTATTTGTTTTAGCGGTTATTCCTATGAGTGTGTGGTGTCGGTTACGAGTGTGTAAAAAACGTTGACGATGATTCTCTGGGACCCTTCCTTCTAAATATATATTCATATACATATATCTGTAAGCTATGATCTATGTAATGGTTAGGTTTAGCTTTACTTTGTTGATATCTCCTAGGGTGTGTTTGTTACCTATTATTATTTGCTTTTTGTTTGCTAGTAAGGTTTTTGCGGTATTCAATTTGTTTTTGTGGTTTTCTACGACTTCTTCTTTTTTTCTTCTCAACTCCATGTTTATCTTTGCATCTTCATTTCTTCGTCTTTATATTCATCTCGTTATCTCATTTTATTTTTTGTAAAAGGCAAAGTGCATAACATTCTTGGTTATTTCTTTCTTGTTGATGTTGCGGTTGTTTTGCTGTTAATATATCAATTTTCGACCAATTTCAATTATTTAAATTTCCCATCGGTTACTTCGATTTTTTAGATTTTCCATAGATTTTTCCTAAATTCTCTTTCGATATTCCATTGATTTCCTGTCGTTTCTTTCGACTTTTCATCGATTCTTACGACTGCATATCAATTTTGTATTTCGTTGAGGTACTTGCCAAGACGCTAAGAAATTTCAAAGCTTTCTCTCACTTGCTCGCTAGCGTGTTAGCCTTACTTTAGTTTTCCTCTTCTTTTGATATATAGTATTTAATAAGAGTAAGTATTACATATATGCATGTATATAATATATAAATATATAATATATGTGTGTGGTATACAGAGAATATTATGTAGAAGTTATCAATAAAAGTACACACAACACACATTTAAGATGAAACGCTTGAAAAACAACTTGAATACATGCCTCTAGGTTAGCACATACAATATATAGAAAGTGAAGCTATAGCTATCAGTAGGTGTGTGTGCGCGAGTGTGTCTTGTTGAGCCTAGATGCACACAACTCACAAATGTTTATGCTAAGCACTTTACACCCCGCTGCGTGTAAGAGCGCTGTACATTTATTAATATTGTTTATAAAAAAATATAATAAAATTAATAGTCGTGAAGAAAGAGTGAGTACTTAATAAACAATCCTTGAGAAATCCAACGAAACAGGATTCCTCGGCAAAAAAAATCTAACTCAGAACTGGCGGGACGAGTGCAGTCTATGTAGGGATGGGGTTTGGGTTAGCTGGAACAGCTGCTCAATGTGGGCGGCGTGCCCTAACCTTGCTTCCGGAGGAGGAAGACGAGGAGGAGGACGTTGCTGCCGTGGCTGAGTGTGTTACTGTTGTTGCTGCTGCTGTTGTTGTAGTGTCGCTGCTCAGCATACTAGTGTTGTGGATGATGGTCTGCTGCATGAGCAACATAAACCACCAGCACTGGGTCAGTTGGAGCTGCTGCAGATCTTGGCTGTGGTCAGGTGGTTGGTCAACTCCCTCGGCCGAGGCCACAAACGATCTGTGAAGGCACGAGAAAGAGAAGAAAGGCATTTCGTTAGCACAACACATTGGCTCCCGGCCGTACACAGAGAAGCTACAGTTTCGGCTCGGCATCCCGGCATTTTCGACTCACTCGAACGTTGAATCAGTCACCCGGGCTCTCTAGGTATAGCTCAAGACTAGAACAACTTGGGTGGGTGGTGGTGGTGTGGTGCGTGTGCTTGGGTGGTTCTGGTTCTTGGTTCTCCTCTCGTCCCGTCGACCCTTCTCTCGCCCATTTCGGTCTCAGCCTACTCAGCCCCATACCATATGTTGGTGGGCGCAAAGTGCGCCGCGTGCTTGCTGGCAGCTACCTGGGCAGGACTGAGCGGTCCAAACTGGCTGTACTGGGTGGGAATCTGGATGTGCGCCGGTAGCGGATGCGATGGTATCACCTTAAGGGAACATAATATAATAACATAATATATTATATATGTATATTGGGGTTGTATCTTAAGGGGAAGGCCGATTCCTTGTTTGTAACCAAAATAAAACCCTTTCAATGGGGATTCACTCTCACCTGACGACTGGAGCTGTTGTGGGCCGGCGGTGGGGCCACCGCTGCGCGATTGGCGTACGCATAGCTGGGCGCCGCCTGCGACACAAAGACCGTAGGCCGGCGATAAATGTCGCCCTGGCCGTAGATGTCCGGCTGGAGCAAGGCGGCCGCCGCTGTCGAGGACGGCGATCCACCTAACGGTGTCCCCGCCTGGTGATGATGATGGCCACTGTGACTGTGCGGATGGTGCGGATGAGGAGCCACAGGCGGCGGCTGAGTTCCCACGCTGAGCGCCACGCTTCCCGGCGGCGGTTGCGATGGCTGCCGGTACACCTGCGGAGCACCCCACGAAGGCGGACCCACGCTGGCCGCCGCTGCTGCAGCTGCCGCAGCCGCTGCCGCAGCCGCCGCACTGATCGATGACGACGATGAGGCGGAGCTGCTCTTGGAGTGGGCCAGCGGTGGGGCCACCGACGGGGCCACATAGCTGATGGGGGCCGCCGATGGAGCCTCTCTCTTCGGATGGGCTAGGGGAGGAGCGGCTACGCCGCCCGTCGACGAGGTGGGCGCCCAGGAGGAGCGCTTTGTGTCCAGTTGTTGTTGCTGTGGTGGCGGAGGAGCAGCAGCTGCGTACTCTGGATAAAACTCCGCCGGCTCCTGCTTTGTGGGAATGTGCGGCAGACTGGCGGAGGACGGGGGCTGGCTGGGCACCTGCGGCTGGTAGCCACACTCGCTCTGGGCCATGGCCAGAATGCGCTTCTTCTGCGACTGACCGGGCTCATACTTGATGCTGGGCTGCACCTGCTGCGGTGGAGGCTGTTGCTGCGGCTGGTACTGATGTTGCTGCTGCTGCAGCGGCGGAGGAGCAGGTTGCTGCGGGGCCGGCTGCTGCTGGTGCTGATGATGCGGATGATGGTGCTTCGGACTTCCCACGGCGGCTGCGGCGGCAGCATGATGACGACGGCGAGCATCCTCCGGATCGAGGTCACCTACGGTTACGCATGGAATTACTAGCTGGACGTGCTGCGATTGCTTATGGCGACTGAGATGCGACTGAGGTTGGGAAGAGAGAGTGGGGCAGAGGACAGGGACGGGGACGGGGACGGGGACGGGGGCACCAAACTGAGCGGATGAGGACATGGAGGAGGGAGCGGTTGGGTGATGGGGGTGATGCTGATGATGGTGACTGGAAGTGGAAGCAGAAGTGGAAGAGGAGGTGGAGGACGTGGATGTGGCATGGTAATGAGGATGCGTCGCCGGCTGAGTATGAGACTGGGGCTGCGGCTGCGACTGTGGCTGAAGCTGTTGCTGAAGCTGCGTTCCCGATCCCGCTGCTGATCCCGTGCCAGTTCCCGCTCCCGTTCCTAATCCTATTCCACTTCCACTCGCTGGCTGATGAGGCGGATTCAGATGATGAGACGGATTCAAATGATGAGGGTGGTGGTGGTGGTGACTACTGCTACTGTGGCTACTGTTACTGCTATGGCTACTGTTATGCTGGCTACCCTTGCTGCTGGCTCCCAGGTGGCTCTGGTGGCTCTGGGTCTGGGCATTACCATAAGTTATCTGCTGCTGCTGGTGTTGCGAATGCGGCGGCTGCTGGTGTGCGCTGCTCCGGCTGCACGAGGAGTTAGAGCTGGGCACGTGCTGCTGCTGTAGCAGACTGCTGCTGGTCTGCGACTGGGCATGCGCCCTCTGCTTGACCACCGGCACTTGGCCCACTCCTCCCACGCCAAGTCCATCACCGCCCTCGTCTTCGCTGTCTGAGATCGTAATGACTGCCGTGGGCGAGGGCGTATCGTGAATGGTGATCGTCGGCTGCTTCACATGCTGAGGCAGCGCCTGCTGCTGCTGCGGATGCTGGCTTGGATTCTGCTGGGGATGCGGCTGCGCCGCATGCGGATGCTGCTGATGGGCGTGTGCCGGCGGCTGTGGGTAGCCTCCACCTCCGTTCGCATTGCAGTTGCTCACAATATGATGAGCCGATGAGCTGCTGTAGCTGGGCTGGGCGTGGGCCACAGGGGCATGGTGATGGTGTGAGCTCGACGAGCCGACGTTCACAATGTCTGTGAGAGGAAGACGGAAAAGAAGATGAGTGGATACAGGCTGGAATTCCAGGGATATGTATTGATATTCAATTCTGTGTGCACTCACTGCTGGCGGAGGCAGCCGAGGAGGCCACCACCGATCCCGCGCTGACGCTGTAGCCACCACCACCTCCTCCGTTGCCATAGCTGCAATTGTGGTGCGCGTGGTACTGCGGCGAGACGTGGGCGGTGCGCTGGTAGCGCTGCTGATGCGGCGGCGAACTCTCCTTCACCCGCTTCTTCACCGGCGACAGCTGCTGGTGCTCCTTCTTCTCGTGCCGCGGCGCGCGATAAGAGTTGCCCTTGCTGGAGAGGAAACGGATTAAATTGGTTTATCGTGGGCACAATTCCGGGTGAAACTTACGCTAGATGGTGAGCCGGCGACTCCTTCTTGAGATCGTTGCGTGGCAAGTTGAGGTGGTGCTTCGGGTAGATCTCCTCCACGTTGAACAGCGGCGTCGAGTCCACGATGAGCGAGTGGGCGGGCGCCTGCTGTGGCCACGAGGGCACCAAGGCCATCTGCCTGCCGGTCTGCGGCCAGGCAACTCCGCTCGCCTGCACCCGGTTCGTCAGAAGCATCCTCTGCCCAGAAGTGGGCTCCACCATGGACACCGGCACCGGCACATTGACATACTGCTGCGGCGGCACTTGCAGCGGCGGCTGCATGGTGGCACTGCCCACCACCACATGCTTGGTGGGACTGGGCATGGCCTGGTAGGAGGGCGGGCACAAAATGTTCGATACAAGCTGGTGCTGGAAGCTGTCCGTCCGCGCCTGCGGGTACTGCCTGGCCACGCTGCGTCCGTTGTAGATCTGGTACAAGCCCTCGTACGCCAAGGGACGGCCGTCGCGCACGAGTCGCTGCACCTGACTGGTCAGCTGATTGTTGATCGTGAACGTCATGTTCTCGGTGCTCGAGGGCACAAAGTTGGTCACCAGAGTCGAAGCGGGTTGCACTCTGCCGAGGAAATCAAAGGATAATGATGCTTAAAGCCACCTGAAGCCTTAGGGTACTTACGTGTGGAAATCACCCCGACGGCACACCTCCATCATCTGCACTGAGGCCTTGACATTGTTGCAGTACACATAGTCCACCAAATGGGTCAGACGTGTGAACGAGTGATTTAGCGCCTCTGCGGGCGTCAGGCGACGCTCCTGGTCGATGGTCAGCATGCGCTTTAGCAGATCAATGAACTCCCGGCGGTCCGTCTTCTCCGCGAGCAGCTGACCGCCCTCCAGATCCGTGGGCACATTAACCTGGCCAATGTCGTCCAGACAGTTGAATATGTACTTGCGCGCCTCCTTGCTCTTCGTGTTCGTCTCCGCCTCGTGCTCCTCGGTGGTCTTTAGCCGCCAGAAGGGATACGTGGAGTCGACGTCGCGGTAGAAGAACTTGGAGGTCTTCGAGGCGCTGTTCAGCATGTGCTCCGTGGGCAGACCCTGCGTCTGCGAAATGTAGCGAATCTGGTCGAACTCCGAGCTGCCCGGATACAGGGGCCAACCGAGGAAGAGCTCCGCCACCACACAACCCAGCGACCACATGTCGATGGCCTCGCAGAAGGGCAAGCCCAGGATGATCTCGGGGGCGCGGTAGTAGCGCGACTGCAGGTACGTGTTGCACACCGTCTTGCTGACATGGGAGGCGCTGCCGAAGTCAATCACCTTGACGCGGTACGGTTGACGCACTGGGTCCACCAGCATGATGTTCTCCGGCTTCAAATCGGCATGGATCAGACCCAGTTGCTTCAGCTTCAACAGGGCAGTCAATACCTGGGAGTAGAGGGATAGATGTTATAGTTTTAACGGATATATTAAAACATCGCACTCACCTGCTCCAGGATGGGCCTTATGTACTTGAGCGGTAGCGGCGAGAACTTGTTCTGCTTGAGAAAGTCGTAGAGGTTCTGCTCGAGCATCTCGAACACTAGGCAGGTGTGGTTCTTGTGCTGGAAGCACTCGAAGGCCCGCACAAAGTTGAACTCATCGGCATTCTCCTGGCTGAGGCGCGAGAGGATCGAGACCTCGATCTGGCCCTGACGCGCATACGAGGGATGGTTCTTCAGGATCTTGATAGCTACGATTTCGGAGGTGCCGCGCTTCCAGCACTTGACAACCTGGCCAAAGGTGCCGCGCCCCAAGAACTCAAGCACCTAAAGAGACAAGAATAAAGGCTTAGATTTGCATGCTGAAGCCAAAGAACTAATCGAACCCACCTCATACTCCGCCGAGAGGGAGTAAAGGACCTCGTGCTGCACCAGCTGGTAGTCGCCATCTGCTCCACTGCTGGACCTCTTGCTGGGGGGCTGCGTATTGGCATGCCCCCCCGAGGTGGCGACCTTTGTGTGCGCCGTCTTGAAGCTGATCGCGTCTGGTCCTGATCCCGCTCCCGCTCCCGTTCCCACTCCAGCTCTCGAACCTCCAGATCCTGCTCCCGCTTCCGCTGCTGATGGTGCTGCTGACGAGTCCTGAGGGCCGTGGATGGACTTCTGCTCGTTCGAGTCCACGCAGCCGCAATCACAATCTGAAGGATTCACAAGAGGAGATTGAGACATTATTCAAGGATCAGAGTTAGCTTTTCCTGTATAAGACTTGAGATCTGCTCTACCTCTCCTAAGTAGTCTTCTTATCACCAAGGATATCATTGTTCTCGGTGTATCTGCTTTTCTTCCGCTTCTTTGTGGCGAGTAAAATTTCCTGATGCCGTGTTTTCACCTTTTTCAGGCAATTCCCGGCACCTTCGTCGTTGAAATGCAACTGAACGCAGTTCCCCGTTTCATTCCGCCCCATTCACAGTCCCAAGCACATATAAAGCTAATATATAGAATATCTTTATCTGTCTCTGTCCGCTCGTCATCGGCGGCATTTGCGTCTTGTCAACGCCCCCAACAAAGCGTCGGCAAAGAAAGCGCCCAAAAGAAACATTATGGGGAAATTGGCCAACAAAATAATGGACTGGTGACTAAGTAAACGGTTGACAGGCAGGGAATGAACGTGGAGGTGGAACAGGCACAGGCGGAGGGGGAGAAAACATTGGGCCAGACAATGAGGAAGGTACTGCAGCTCAAGGAGCTCATTAATTGAATAGGATCAATTAAAATAATGAGGAAAGTTTCTTTCATTAGAGGATTTAAAATCATTTAAAAGATGCTCCTAAATATAAATATACTTATTTAGTTATTTTAACAAAACCTATTAATTATTTTTCTTTTAGCTGCTAAGCGATTCCACAACATTTCAATGGCAATAGCACATGGCGAGTTCCCTAGAAGCCATCTGGAGACCCATCCATCCTCTTCGACTTGAACAGACTTCCCCCTACTTGGGCCACTAAAAATAGAAGCAGTTAAGTAGCCGCCACCCGCCCGGCCAGCTCAATAACATAACAACGTCCTCCTGGTTTTTGTGTTGGTGCTACTGTTGTTGCCACTGCACGTATACATTCACATAGCTTAATTAATTTACGTCAAAGGACATTCGATATGAATAGGAGCAGGGGCGACATGGCGCAGGGCGCAGGGCACAAAAACAGCGCTTCGCGGAAGCAGGAGCAGGCGCCAAACCCACGCACTCTGAGGCCAATTACATATACCAAGAAGGGTGCTTCCTGGAGCCGGAAGGGTCATGTGGGCGTGGTCACAGCCTGGGAAAAACAAAACTGGTCATCCCCGAGGCGTATATGTGTGAGAGGCAATCAAAGAACTGAAATTAGGGACACACGCGAAGGAAGAGCATGAACAGGAGTAGGAGGTCGACCGAGGTGGACAAATTTATGGCACAAACTTCAGCCAGCGGTAGCAGTAAATGAAATGAAAACTAAATGCAATAAATTATGCAAAATGGAGCAAAATAAAAAAAGCGAGCTCCGTGTAAAAAAAGCCAAATTGAAATGGAAATGGAAAGGTAGCGAGCAGCCAATGGAGGTCACCTCAAGGGCAAAAGTCAGAGGCAGCGTCGACGACGGAGGCAGCGAAGGTCAAATCGAAGGTTGGCAAGTACCCTGGACTTCTGCTCGTCCTCCCGATTCGATAATGGCTCTGGCTAGGACCTTTCTTGCACAACGCTCACGTGGCTACAGCTTATCGTGTTTTCGGCAGCAACAGGTTATATGAAAACACAAGGGTTGTTTAATTTAAAAACTGTGCCCACAGTCAGGTGACCATTTTCCAAAGACTTTATACTCTTCAATTGCATTTATTACTTTGAATACTAGGGTTACGTTACTAATCATTTCTGCGAGTGCACATGCAGCTGAAAACTTTGCCTTTGCTTTGACATCACTTGTCCCTTATTGTTCTCCCCTCAAAACAGCGGGGTTACACAACGCTAGAAAGGGGGTACAACGGGGGAAATACAAAAAAATAAAACCGATTTTGTTTACGCAAATCTCAGCAGGCAGCAGTTGAAAAGCAGAAAATCAGAAAGCTGAAGAGCAGAGAGATACGGCGGCGGCAACAGCGTCAAAGTTGCAACGTGACGCAGTTTTAGCAAACAAACCGAATGCGAATGCTGCTGCTGCCTGCGGTTGCTAGTCGCATTTGTGCTGCAGTTTCTCTTTGCTTTTTTATTTGTTTCTGTTGTTGCAATTTCTGTGTCTGTTGCATAAAAGATTCAGATTCAGCCAACTGTAAATGAGGAGCTAGGGAGGAGTTCCACGAACCCGAAAGGGGGCGTCGTCGTCGTATCGAATGATGCATTCGATCAACGCTCAGAGGAGCTCCGAAATTGATTTGGTTTCACTCGGCAACTCTTCAATCAAATAAAAATGGCATTTGCTTTGGCAGAATACAAATGGAGATTTAGAGTGCTTTATTAGCATAAACAATTGTATGTTGTAAGCAGAATTTTTGTGTCTGCCCTAAAATTGATACTTGATATTAGCTTTTCTTTATGGGATATTTCTTATGAAAATAAAGCCATTCGCAGAGGCGAATATTCTACTTGTATACTTATAAGCCTAGTTCCTGTCCGTTTTGAAAGCTATTTCTTAATCTTTTTCGTAGGAAATATAATCCTTAGCGTTCCTAAGGTCCAAGTGGTTTTCCCGGCCTGCGGTACCTAGTGTTATCGGTTAATGGTCGGTCGAACAACAAGTTCATTGTGGTTTTTAAGCAGAAAAATGATAAACCCGAAGTTGGGGGGAATTGAGGTTGGGTTCTCAAATTGCCCGACCTAACAAAAGGTTTGTTCTCATAGGAGGTGGTTCGGTAGGTTGTCTATAGTTGCTTATAGTAATTGCAGTAATCACATTGCACAACCCCCGGGGCCAGTCAACAATTATAGAGGCTTATCCATGGATCCCACGTGCCGTAATTGCTAAATTTTCTACATTTTCGCTTACGACATTTGAAAGGAGATTGTGTTAAAATAATTAAAGTAAAAACAGAGGCAGTAATTAAATAAATCATCACGATTCAGGCGTATCAACTTATGCAAATGTATTATTTTTTTGTTTTACTTGTAACTTAATAGTTTTATAATTCGTATTTTTAGCAGGGAGAAAGTTTTTTAGAACTTTGGTGTAGACCCCCCGCCTACCTAAACACATATGGTCGATTTTCATGAAAAATTCAAATTGTGTTTTTTTTTTAAATTTATTTTTTGAAAATGCAGCCGCCAAAACCCCTACAACGGAAGTGAAACAAAGCGAAATACGAAAAGTGATTATGTAGCAGCGAGAAATTCAAAATAAATTATTTACAAAACGGAAACGGAAAGGCGCTAAACGAAAAAAGCAAAAGAAGGGAGCGAGGGTAGGAAAACGAAAACGGGCTGAGAAAAACAATAATCACCATTATGGTCGCACTTCGCGGTGCGAGAGGGAACGGAGCAACCGAGCAGTGCAACAGGTTAGTTGGCTTGGCCTGAACTCCGGCTCCAGCTTTTGGCTCCGGGTCCGGGGTCTACACCTTCCCTGGGGTTTTTAACTTTATTTCTTCTCTTTTTGCTCGCTCTTTCCCTGTTTTTGTTTTGTTTTTCCTTTGCTGTGTGGCTGCAGTGCGTTTGCCGCATATTAAACACGCTGATTAATCGACGCAAACAATAAACAAGGGACGGGGTGAGACGTCCAAAAAAAACGGGGACAAGACACGGAAAGGGGCTTACACTGACAACAAAGGTAGGGAGTACCCCAAATAAGTTGGAAAAGTACAAATGAATATATAGGAAAAGGTCGGTATATCAGTGGATATTTTGTTTTGTAAAATAAACAAATGGTTTAAGCCGAATGTACGAGATCTGCTTATGGCTCCCATCTACGTAATACAATTGAGTACAATAATTCTGCTTAAGAATCTAGTGCTTTGTATAACTATATATGTATGTACATATCTTATTTTATTTTATTTATTTGCGGTGCACCTCGCTGGAAACGGTGCTCAGTCGAGGGGGGCTTACAGAGGCAGGCCGTATAAATATTTGCCGGCGCAATGAGAGCAACGTACGGGCAAGCATTTCCACTTGTCAACGCACCTGACGATGCCACCAACAACATCAACAGTAGCAGCAGCAGCAGCAGCAGCAGCAAGAGCCAAAGCAGCAAAAGGAAAAACAGCACCCACAAAAACACTGACTGAGTAAGTAACGGACATAATAGTAATTTAAATATTATATTTCTTCTATAACCATTTTAAAATATTTTTGAATATTTAGTAATTCTTCCTCATGTGTTTCAGTGTACACAAACCTGACAGCAAAAACAAGTTCCAACGAGCACTGCAAAAGCAACAACAATTGCTCTGCCAACAATGTAGCCGGCGACCTCGGCGCCTCCCCCTCGTGGCACCTGCATGAAATGGGAGCGTTCAGAAAGAAAAATAAAAAAGAAGATGGAA
This sequence comes from Drosophila nikananu, assembly GCA_008042635.1. Taxonomy (NCBI): domain Eukaryota; kingdom Metazoa; phylum Arthropoda; class Insecta; order Diptera; family Drosophilidae; genus Drosophila; species Drosophila nikananu. Next base: position 102,311 of record VNJV01004908.1, on the reverse strand, counting down.
AGAACGTGCGAGAACAAAGGAGAAAGTTTGCGTCGAAATCCAAGAAGAAAGAGAGCGGGAAGACGGTCGCTGAGCAATTACCAGAAGACGGTTTCGTGATTCTTCGGAAAAAGCAACATCGTTGCTTTTCCTGATCGTTCTTCTATGGTTTTTAACTCTCATGTTAACTCTTCCAAGGCTTTGACAGGGCTTTTGTTGTTTTTGATCAAATTACTTTAGACTTTTTTGTTTTTTTCTAATTTTTTGGTAGACGCTACTGTTCCTATGCCTTCTTCTGAAGCCTCAAGTGGCTTTATTTGCTACTGTTGCTAGTTTTACTGCTCTTATTACTTAAATACTCTTTCTATGTTGCTTATATGTTACTTTCTTGCTACCCCTTTCGACATTGCATATTTCATGGCCCATGTTGCACATTTAACACACTCTGGCGGCCAACGTGTTTGCATTTGCATACACAACCCACCGGAGGAATACCAGCACTCCTCTTTTATGTCATTCCCCACCACAAGCCGGAGATCAAGTTAACCCGGTGAAAGAGGAGGAGCAGACCAAGCAAAAGATCTTTAATAGTGCCAAAAATGGCACCCATGCTGGAAAACACAAATTGCTTCCTTTCTAAAAGTAATGTGGATGGTTAATAAAAATAATATTGTACAAATCTCATGCTATGTATTGGCATTACAAGCTCGCTTTGAGATCAGCTTCAGATTCAATCACGAGAGCTTACAGCGACAGAACGTCCATTAATCTGCAATCAACTTGATTGCTGAGACTCTCTTCATTGCTCTCAAAGTATCAGGTTCTTCCACTTAATCGATGTGTTAGCTCCAAGTGAGTGTTCACTAGATGGACGACGGGCTTCCTCGAAGGAATCGTAATGGTATCTCTTCTTAATGATGACGGGGATTAAGTCGGTGAGTAAGCAGCGACCTGTTTTGCTGCTATTAAAAATTTACATATATTTTCTCCCCAAATGGCAATCGGAAGTTCGCATTTTCACATTTTCCACGCTTAGCCAAATGGAAAATGCAATAAATCAAATGCAACAGCAACAACAACGCTTGAGTGCTTCTCTTGTTTAGAGTTGCCAACACGAAATAAAAGTTGCTGCTATTAACAACAACAACAAGTATATAATGTATATAAACCCTCGCCATGACTTATTTTGATTTGTTGGTGTGTTTGCAGCTTGGCAACAATATGGCAACGAGCTGTACAAACGCTCAAAGACAGTCATAATTCCTGTTAATGCCGAAGCTTAAAATACCCTTGAATTTGGATTGTATACTTGATTTTCTAATTTATTTACCTATTTAGTTCGTAAATACTTGGTCGAAATAGCCTTAATTTTATATATTGGTAAAATAGCAGGTAAAACTATTTAATCGTCTCTCTGCGAATTGTCTCTCTCACAGTGGAAATAAAACTCTCTCGTTCGCTACTGCGTGGAGCTTATTATCTCTTGTTAATGCTTTGGTGGTACTTTACGCGTAAAATGTTAAAAACTATTTAAAGTCCAAGCTTTTCCTTAAAAAATATAACTTTTTACCGCTTATAGGGTGTAAAAGAGTACCCCAGCACTTGTTGTTGTTTTAATTGTTTTACTTTACTGACTGACTTTGTTGTTGTTCTCGCCATTGTTATTGCTGCTTTTGCTGTTTTTGTTGCTGTTTTCATTTCTGTAATTGCATTGCACACTTGATTGCATTCAGGAGAGGCGTCAACTGCAGCAGAGGCAGCGACTGCGGCAGAGAGAAGTCGATTGCAGTGACGCCAATAAGCCACCACCCAGCAACAAATACAACTACACCCCCTGAAGATCATTCCCTCTCTCTTGCCGCACTGAAAATAATTATGATCAATTTAACGCCAATAATAATGCTTTCGATATGGTAAAAATAAATATCTATAGACCAAGAGTTTGGTATTGGATACCTCGTAAATCTCTCCCCTCTTATATCTCTTTAGTTTATATTCCAAGATTAAGCAAATTTGTTTAAAAAAAAGTTTTTCTGAGTGGTAAACATCACGGACTTTGTTGTTGTTGGTAAATGCTCGACTCGAATTTCCTTCAGATATTGCCATTATTGCGATACTGCTGTATGGGGTTTTCGCCTTTTTTTTTAGCTGAGCCTCAACAATGCAACAAACAAGATTCAATTACAGAAAATAAAAAAAAAGCCTTTAAAGAGTCTGCCTTTTATCGCTACCAAAATTAACAATAAAAGGGGCAGCACAACAGCGGAGAAATTTTCAATGCAATTTAAATTTAAATTGTGCGGATCTACGGCCGCATGGTTTTTGAGAGTTTTGCCAAGCAAAAATCAGGCGCAGCTAGAGCGGCACAATCCCATCCAACCCACCCACAACCCCACACACGAAATGAACAGCTGCGGTACAGAAAATAATGCAAACTAGAAATTAAATAAATATTTCCCAAGCGGGTATCGAAAATATTTTTTAAGAAAACTGTTCAACAAGACCTTTCTGGCTCAAGAGGTATAGAGTCTATAGCTTCAAGCTAGCCCTTCCATAGTAATATATTCCAAATAATAGCATGCTATTTCGGCAACCTCGGCTGTGGATGTGATAAAAACAAAAAAAAAAAATTAAACAAAGCCAAACACACCCACAAGTGGCATCTCTTTCCCACTGCCACTGTGGATCGTGTGTGCGGACTACTTGGCGCTGTGAAAGCTGTGTGGATGCTGAGTGAACAGAAAAAATGCTACTTTCGGGTGGCGTTTACCTCCACCCACTTAGCCTCCCATACTCCCCCATTTCCCGCCCACCACCAACGATCCACATTTTGATCTCTTTTTCGGTGGCTTTTTCGCCCGCCATTCGGTTTCGGTAAAAATGTAAAATGTTGCATGAGGTTGACAAGACGACAGACGGCAACAGAAATCACCTCAAATTAAACGTAATTCATGGCAAAGAGATAAAACCGAAACGAGCCAACGAAAATAATACACAAAAATTAAAGGGAAATTTGTACGCCGTCAACTTTTCATTCGGTGAAAGTTTTTGCTCTGCGCACACTCAGATTAAGATCAGCCGTTTGAAATGAGGCGAATTGAAATTGGCAAATTGCACACAGAAAACCTGAAATCGGACGATGAATGATTGCCTTGGAATTGTGAAAGAAATGCAAAAATATTGAATCACTTAAATGCGATTTGGGCCCTAAGAAAAAGACATACTGCGAAACAAATTGCCTCGAGAAGGATCTGGCATAGCAATTGAAAAATAACAAAATATAGATCTATAAATCGAAAACAACAAAAGCGTAATATTTAATAAGACAGAGAAGGAAACATATTATAAACTGTAGGAATTTTTAAGGTCTTAATGAGTTTAAGAACTATACTTGTATCTTAAAGTTGCATCTTCTTGCTCTAGATCTCAAAATATTTGTGAAACATGTATGGAATTTGCTATTCATTCTCTCCGGATTTTCCATCTCCTCAGATATTCATTATTCCGATCCGTGAAATTCAATTAGCTTCTATTATCATTCCGAGTAGTCGCGTTCCCCTCGGGTTTTGTTTATCGAATATACAGAGAGAACCCCATTGTAATTAGAATTCTTGCATTTTTCTCCGTTTTGTTTGCATTTTTCCATGTGGCCAGACTAGCGAAACGACTTTGTGTTGAAGTAAACAAAATGTTGACGACCGCTTAGAGGTCGCTTGGTTCTGTTTTTTATTTATATTTTTTCTAGTCTGGCCATAAAATGACGACAACAACTACAGCTGCAAATACAACAAAAGCATAAAACATCAGCACACATAACTCTCGCAGTCGCAGTCTCAGTCGCTGTCGCCGCCGAAGCGAACGTCGACGTCGACGTCCTTCAAGCGAGAATTAGAAGCGTAACGATGCCGGTGCACAGTCGAACTATCTGAGGAATTTTGTGGTGATTTAAAGAATTCTTTTTTAACTGATACTTCAGTCTTTGATTTTATTTAAAAATATCAACACCATCTCCATTCTAATTAAATACATCATTGTATTTGTTTTTTATTTAATATTTTTTTAGAGCGTTTCCAGAATATTTCGAAGCTTTAAAATTCAGACCACTGTGGTCTGTCGCTGTCGCCAGCACCGACGACGTCAACTGCAATGACCTAAAGTAACCCAATGGAGAATAGAAGAGCTGAGAACAGGCGAAGAGACTAAAGAGTATTGCACAATGCATAGTGGCAAGAGGGCAGGGGAAAGAGGAGAGGGGCGGCACAGCCGACGGAAGTGGGCGCTTTAAGTGGGCGGGGCAGCACACAACAACTCTTCAGGTGGGTGTGCATGGTACTTGTAAAGATGTGGGTGGCTCAGTTTTTGGTAGAAAAGCTACAGAGCAACAAAATCATCAACTTGATAAACATTTTAAAATATTTATTTTTGGTATTTCGTGCATGTAGGAAAATAGATTCCATACAACATTAGGCTTTGTTTGGCAAAAATAATATCTTGCTAAGCATCCCTTTTCAAGTAACCTTTATTATTTGACCCTTGAACTCGGTAGATCTTGTATACTCCAAAGTCTTTTTTCTTTTGTCATACTTGCACCGATAACTAATAAGTGCGCGTGAGTCTGTGCACTCCATATGCTCCATGGTATTTTTATAACTGACAGTTTCGAGTTGCGCCCAGCGGAGCGGAGTTAATTTCAATTCAGGTCAAACAATCGGCAGAGTGGAAAGTGGAAAACGGAGACGAGATTGGGGGAATGGGGCACGTAGAGTCCATGCCAGATGATACAGACACAAGCACAGAGATACAGCGTCAAGAATTGCAAAAACAACAGATAGCTAACATAAATAGCATCGGCTAACCAGCCTAGCCTAGTCTGTCTCTATCACTCGCTCTGTATCCCTCTCTCTCGGTCGAGCGTCAAGTCTAACAAGGCATCAGCGTAATGATCATTGCCAGCGCATCATCATCACCATCGGAAGAACTGGAACAACCATACTACATACATATACATATAGTCAACAACTGGAAAATATTTGACGCATGCAATGGAAAATAACAACATAAATTTTAAACGAACTGGACAAGCAATCATTCACAATGCGGGTGACCAATATATATTATATAAAATTAAATTAATTAATCCCCTCATTATTATTAAAGCTTAAAAAAAACTAAACTGAGAAGATAATAACAGTAAAGCTTGAGTAACTTTAATTATTATTTATGTAAATATTTATTTATCATCCTCTCGTCACTGTATATAAGTTTTAAATTTCATTTTACCCTATCGATTTCCAAGTTTTTTCTTTCCATTTTTATAACAAGCTCTGTGGGATCATTAACGCAAAGTATCGAATTTTTTCATCGTTTCGCCTGCGCAAAAGTTCAAGCCAATCCCACAGTCACAGTTCCCAGCAGACCCGAAAAATCCAAATCCAAAATCCGATGTAATTTAAATGCAAATGCAAAAGAGCCTCGAAGAAGGGTAAAAGGAGACGCCAATGAAGGAAATGAGGCGAAAAGGGAAAGCGTGTCAATTTGATTGAAAACACGACATGAAGAAAATAAGCAAAACGAGGCAAACGAACGAAAGGAAAAGCCAGCAGCAGAAAATCAAAAGCAAAAATGCTTAAATCAAAAAAATAACTGCAATGCACTCAATGCAGCTAAATTGGAAACAAGAAAAAAAAAGAAGACACCAAAAGCAATTTGAAGATTATTCATTTGCATTCCACTGATTTTTCGTCTGAGAAATAGCATTTAAGCGAAGAATTTTGACTTTTTCAGATTCCATATTACGAATTTGTCAATTATTATATTCGACAGTGAGTTCCTTAATGGATTCGGCAACTCATGGCATCTATTAAATTATATATTAATAATAAATTTTCAAGAACTGATGCAACTTTTTATACGTTTGCATCATTTATAGAATATGTATTTGAAAATGTATACTTGATTTGTGCTTTAATCATATTATGCAGTCTCCGTGCCTTGGGAATTTCAGGTTCTGCGCAATCATTACTGTGTTTACATTTGTTGCATTTGTCATGTGCTGAGGGGACACAAGTGCAATGACATTATTATGACATCACCCCTTGTTCTTACTTCTATGCTGCACCAACAATAAAAAGAGTCTACAATTGCAATTTAATATGGAGGCAGGGTTTTCAATATTGCAATCAAGCCCAATATGCGATAACAAAATGCATTTGATTCTATTTGTTGCTGATAAGAAAAGTTCATATAGCGGCAAGTGTTTTTTATTTCCATTGCAGCTGTGAATGATTTTCTCCCAGTCAAAGGAGAGATAAGGAATGACGCGAGCCCCCGTCTTTCCACAGAAAGCTTACAGTTCAGCAGGGCTCCGGCAGAGCACGAGTTGATATGGGGAAAATTGCGAAAAATTCCCACTTGTTCGCGCTCTGAAGTGGACATGAGTTATGAGTGTAGTGCAGAGGAGTGAGCGACACTTGAGTGATGAATTATTTACCCCGTCGACCCGCTGGCCTAGCCTCGTTTTTAGCCGGGAAAATAATCCGATTCCAATTGGGCTAGTGGTCTGTCGGTTGGTCTGCTCGCTCTGTTTGTGTTCGGTCTCTGGTATTATAAAATATGGATCAATCGATGCAATATGAATTATGGCCACAACAACGAGGCGGGCAGAGGGAGGGCGTGTGTGGCCGCTCGATTGGCTGTGGCGTGTTCTAGTTAATGTAATTGGCACGCCTCCTTTGCATTTCTCAAATTGTAAAATTTTTGTAGAATTTTGCCTTTAGGAAAGTCAACAGGGGCGGCGAGGCGAAAGAAAAACCAAACTGAGCAAAAGTATTGGTCAAGGAATTTTCTTTTCCCATTTTAATTTCAAATTGCGGAACTTAAATTTTGTTCCTTCTTTAATTGCCCCCAATTACGTACAGAATAACATAATTCTGAATGAATTTTAAGGTGTACGAGAATACATTTCATTAATAAGCGACTGGCCCCACGGCGTATACGCAATAAATGAACAAAAATTACTCATACGCCATGGCGAACGCATAAACCGCACGAAATGTGTTTCATTTCAGGCAAGAACCATAAACTCGAGGCTGAAGACGACGAAGAAGAACAACAACAAGACGAAAGAACAACAAAAGCGAACATTTAATGTTATGCGCTGCAGAAACGCAAAGAAAAAACAAGTTCAAAGACCCGAAAGGAAGCCAATATACAGAAGCTCCCCTCTACAGCGGAAAATCTAAGCTCAAAAACCGAACTCCCAACTCAAACCCCACCAAGCCTATAAAAGTGGGTGTGAAAGTTTACCCCCGAAAAATAGTTCAACGGAAATGGAAACTTCAAGTCTAGAACCAGAAATTCAAATGGAATTATAAGCATATGGCATGACAGGAAGGAACTCTAGGAAATGAGAGCCAAGAAGCGAGGTTCAGGGAGTGGGAAACGGAAAAAATAACAGGTCAATGGAGACCAAAACTCCCCTCGGGGGATGAGGAATTGAGTGGCCGGCTAATAAAGGTCCACAAAAAGGGGCAAGATTGTTCATAAATTAACATAAAAACCAAGCAGAAATGCAGGAGTCCCAAAAACAACTTGCGAAACTTTATGAAATTTCACAGCAGAGAAAGGGAAGTGGCAGTAGCAATCCTCATAATAATCAAACAGACAATTCCCCGAAAAGACCAGACAAAACAGAGAACTCGGCACAAAACCCAAACAAAATTGAACAAAACATAAACTTTTTTTTTACTCCCGGGGAAGCGAAGAACGCTCAATGACATTGGGCTAGGTTAAGGGTAGGGTAGTGCAGTCTGGCAGATTCCCGGTATAAGGGCGGCTATATTGCCCTAAAGGAGGAGGTGGCCAATAGACAGCCCCCCGCTGACATCACTGGTCGTTCCACAAATCCATTTCGGGGTGGCTTTGGCGGAGTGAGTTTATGTTGCAACATTTCACCGAACGAATGGCCAATGACTAATAGAAGAAGAGGCAAGAAGCAGCCCGCAGAAAGGCAGCCAACAAAAACAGAAAGCCAATAAACAAGGCACGGAAATCCTATTTCAGTCGAAGACGAAACACGCTGGTGTCACAACTTACAAGAACTAGGAATATTATTAAAAAGAGAGTGTACGTAAGCTCTCATACAAATTTAACTTCCACAGTTGCCTTAAAAGTCTTTAGAAATCGGCTTTAAACGTAGCCATATATGCACCTGCACACATTTGCATATTAATTTAGATGTATTTTCATATTTATTTAATACTGTCGCCTGCAGATGAGTCACTGCTTACGAGCGACCCTTCTTGGAGCAGAGTATGCCAGCTCTGCTTCCCGAAGCAAACAAACTCAATGGAACTATGACTCACAGAAGCAGTCAAGTACATTGCCCAGGGGCGTGGACCAAGGGGGACACAAACAGCAGCCGCAGGCGGCAGAGGGGCGAGCGACCAGTTTCACTTGACGCTGCGGCGAGTGGGCCGCTATAGAAGTTTGGCGCTGTCATTCGATGAATGCGAATGTGAATGTGTGTTGTGTGACAGTTGTATTTGTACCCCCTAAACGCCCCTTAATCCACCCCCTGCTGCAGCACACAAACAGAGGGAAAAGAAAGACAAGGCTATCAACATAATTCATCACACAACAAATAGGCACTCATTTAATTAATTATACAAAAATGTAAAACATTAAATTCATAAATTACACCAAAATGCATAATTAATGTGCGGTTGTTTTTGCAATTATTAATCAAAGCAAAGCAAAGAAAAGGCAGTCTTTGGAATGCCAGACACAAACAACTTTAATGAGACGAGCTCAGGAATTTTATCAGTTGAAAGGACACATTTCTGGTAAGAGGAAGTTTTGTTCAAAACGAAAAAAACCCTTAAATATACGTAATATCTTGACTTATCAATCTTTACTTTCATTCGTAGTCAACATCGTAAACAATATAAACCGAGATAAGTGTGCCCGTCCACATAAGCCCCATATATCAATGTTTGCATTGCAATCAGCTAGGTTCCAAAATAGATTTCCAACTAATGGGATAAGCAAAGCAATATAAAATCTCAGAAAATAAACTCTAAGCGCCACAAAGGCGACTGCTCAAAATAATAGAAGAGAAGCTGAGGAAAAACAACTGCAGAGGAAGGAATGGAAAGAAATATGCAAAAATACGGAAATTTAAAGAAAAATCACATCTGTGGTGAAGCGTATTAGGAAAATGAGAAAGACTCTACGTAACAAGGGCAAAGGCGACACACGGCTAAATCAACTCGCCTGAAGACACTGACGAAGAGTGCACTGGTTTGGGAGTTTCCACAAAGTTGTAAGACCCATGGGCAGCAGGTATAATTAAGACAATTGCCCTACTCAGCGGTCAACAGCAGCAAAATAAAAATAAAAAAATATAATAAGAATTATGCGTGCAATACACGCCAAAAAAACAACGTAAAACGTGAAATGTAAATTGCAAAGAATATTTTAAACTTAATTGCGCACGGTCACCTTTTCCTCTTCCACTCTCGTCCCTCTGCCGAAATTTCATTTAAAATATTTAAATTTGTGTAATAAGACAAGAATAAGTGTGCAAGTGTGAGTGTACGTGTGCCTTAAAGGCAAAACATGTTCACAAAAAATGAAAATAAAGAAGAGCAGCCACAAGAGCAAATAAAACAACAACAATGTTGCCCAACTGCACTTTAGCTGCAATTTTCTCAATTTTTTTGCTTTTCTTATCTGCATTTTATGGACGAGTTTTACAAGAGAATGTTTTCCCTCTCTTTCGCCTTGGCTTTTTGCTTCTCTTTCTTTTCTTGAACGTAAATTGCAAAGGGGAAAAAGGGGGAGTGGGGCAACACATTTCTGTCGCATAACTCTGCCGTGTAGTTTTTGCTTTTCTTATGTATGAAAGCCCCAAAACAAAGAGAAAAAAAACATTGACAATGTTTTCTGCATATTCAATATTTTGTAATTTGCGGGTTTTCTCTGGGTCTTTGAAACGCTTGAAATGCACAATTTAAGATTGAAATAATGGGGCGTGTGTATTATATCCAAACAGAAGACAGACTGGCAGGAAAATGAACAAAAAATAATACACAAAAATCAAGCAAATAGCAGGGAGACTTAACTTGTTAAACATTTGAAAGCTATCAATTCTATAGGGAACTACATTTATTCTTTAAAAATAAAACATAATCATAATAAAAAATAATCTTTAAAAGCTAATATCTAAAACTTCCATGTTGCCAAACCTTGACAATACCCAATCTATGAAGCACATCCGATTACATGGAAACAAAATCGATCAACTTTAAAGACAACATTATCAAATATAAAGGTTTTCTGTGTTCCACGACACGACGACGTTCCACTTCAGCCTTGAGCCTAAGCAAATTTGTCTAGTCTAAAATGTATCGCCATTATATCTCTCCATATCCGGACATAAGCAAAGAATAGATTGTTTTTATTTGTTCGAACAGATAAATAAGACCCCCAAAATTAAATTTCGTTTTTGTTGTAAATAAAATTGTATTTTTTTGCGCGTATGTGGAACGCTAACAACAACAACATCCCACAGTAGATTAATATTAGCGAGTAAAAAACAGTTGAAAACTTGTTTTGCCTTTAAAACGTAGCAAAGGCAAAAGGTATAAAAATAGCGAGTAGCTGAAAAGGCAAAAACAGGCAACAACACAGCGGCAAAATCCCCCATTAGTCATCCAATTTGGCCAACAACATCGACACTACACACCTGTAGAAAGCGAAATGACAATAATAATAACAAACAATACACACAGAGCCACGGCAACCAGATATATACTAGTAGTTCGATAAGCACAATAAAAGCTTTGGCGAAAACCAAGAAAAAGACCGGAGGGGAAAATTACTGGAAATTCAGCTGCTAAACCGGCAGAGATTTTCGAATTAAGCTCTGGAAAAACACCTTACAGTGGGCACTCTGTAGGTGCATGAAGAGCCATAGATCTGTTCCGAAAGAGACTTCAAGTTTTCCAGCATGAATTTCCCTGCATCTCTAATTTCCTTCCATTTCGCACTCTCTCTCTGTTTATCTATTCCCGCAGCGAGGAAAGGATTTTAATAGAAACTTCTCTGCAGGGCGTCCCAGCATGGAAAATGGAATTAGCAAAAAGCAATGGGAGAATCAGCAGACAGGGGGGGCGGTGCAGGGTGATATGTACACTAAGAAAAACTGTTCGCGGCACTCAGAAAAGAATATTAAAATAAAATAAGCTTGTGGTGAGTACACAATGAGTACAATTAGTATACCTTTTAAGGGCTTAAACGTTACATTAAGTTTATTCAAGTCAAATAAATGTTTGAATGAAAAATTAAAATGCGGTTAATTTTCTCCTGTGTAATTGGGAAAAAGGACCCAATCTGGACAAAACAGTCAAATAGAGGCACGTGTTGCGACCGTTTTTCCTCTCTTCTGTCAACGCAGGTTGAAAATGTATTCATGTGAATGGGGGCGGGAGCTTTCCTCTTTTTTTATTTTTGCACGTAACCCAAGCCGCTTTTCACGTTGATGTCGGCTTTTTCCTTTTCAACGTTTTCCCTGCTGTCGTTGGCCGTTCTGCTGCTTCTCAATTGACTTTCTATAATTGCGTTTAATGTGTTGTGACGGTACGAAGCTAAGGTACCTGCCTAGGGGCTACCCAGAAATTACCTGGTACCACCCAATACCCAAAACTTGCCGCGAATGCCGCCGTGCCCGCCCGTGGTGTTGTGCAAGTCCGAGAATTCTATTTCGGTGCGGGTCTCCTACATTTATTTCTGTTTCTTTTTCTGTTCACTTATCACACTTTGTTACATTGGCCACTCTGTCGTCCCCCTTTGGTCACCCTATCTATCCTTGGCTTAAGGAGCTTTGATATTATTTAATTTGTTGTTGCAGTGGCCACTCGAATGAACGCTATTATTCGGAAATTAATAGGAATTGTTCTGTTCAGAGTATTTTACAAAAGTATCGCAAACTTTCCTTGTGCATTGCTAGCGTGTTTTGTCTGGCTAAAGATTTGAAGAAATTTGGCCCAGTACCTACTGTACTTAATTTTACTGATACTTTCATTTCTCTGTCCATATCATTCTATTAAAATCCCTTCTAATCTTCTTTCTGCTTTCGTAATCCCTCCGTGTTCGTGAGGAGGTGATGTGTGCGGGGAAAGGTGTTAGAGAGGTTGTGGGTGCTAAAATAAGAGCCGGCAGGTGGCAATGCCAAAAAGTTCTCAGAAATTTCATTAAAATTGATTGATCGAAATAGAAATTGAAAGCGAAAATGCAAAATGCGAGCGACATTGATACTCGGAAAGCGGATACCGGCACAACAAAGGAAGCTGCTGGAAATTTATAATTTAATTTAATGCTTCACAGACATAAGCTTCTTCTTAGAATGTTTGATGTGAATATTCTTCTGGGCTCTCTTTTCTCTGCCCTGAAACTGTACTTTTGGGCATCGTTTAGAAACATATTGTTGTTGTGCTTTTAAGGTATTGTATCCACAAAATATTCTTTTTCGCTCAATGGAACGTTTTTTCTCCCTTTTTTACGAATGTGAATGCAGTTCTTTTCGTTACGATGAAAAGGGAGCGGGCGAGCGGGAGATCTCTATCCATTAACACTTGTTAACCCAATTTAGACTCAATTTCCATAGACGTTGTGGCATGTATCCGTGTGTGCAACTGTAAATGTGACTGTATCTGTAGCTGTCTCTATAACTGTCACTGTCGCTCGCTGCTGTATCTTTGTATCTCTCGGCGTTCGAGTATCTGCTGGAACGTTGTGGAATACAATTCAAGTAAAAGGCCCTGCATCGTCACACGCACAGACACTCACGGCGCACACACTGAAGCAATAAAACAAGTGACGCAGACATTGACAGCCGCTCAACAACAACAGCCTCAAGGTTTACCGCTCTACAGTTTAAACTTATAGAGGGAATATATAAAGATATAAAGAGGGGAAAAGAGAACGGCTGTTAAACCAAACTTGTGTTGGCGAATTTTCTTTTGGCCGCTTCTCAACTCGTTTCTTGTTAATTTTTTGTTTTGTATAGGTTTTTTTATAATTATAAATTTTAAGTTGACCTCCATTTGTCGCCATTCCTCAAAAGCTACAAGACTGAAGAGCGAACAGCAAAGAAGCAAAGGAGTTCGGGGATTTAATGGCAAATTGAAGTTCCTTTTTATTGTACCCACTAAATTATGAGGCCTCAGGGTAATCACTCTTTAATGGAACTACGAAAGAAAAGCTGATTTATTCGTAAAATTGGTAATATGCCTGCACTATAATTAAAACTTATCTAAAGTCTGGATAAAAATGCATTAAGATTGCAATGCGATCAAAAGAATTAATGTTGTATATCTGTCTCATTATATTCATATAGAATAATAGGGTATAGGGCATTACCTAACTGCTGTAGAACAACTGCAGTCTCAAGTCAGTTTAGCAAGTAAATTATTCTCAATACCAGGTAACTCCGAGTCGACCTCCTCCGTTCTCACTTATTTTTGTTGTTTTTCGGGGACTGCAAACTCAATTAAAGCTCCCCAACTTTGTAGTGAATTGCGCTCTGTGTGCGCAATGAACGAACGAACGTCTCTCTACACAAAAGCAAAAAAACAGCGAAACAAGTTCTCAGGCGAAACTGGTCCGATTTCTCAAAGTTGCTGCTGCTCTCCTCCGGCGATCATTTAATTTCCAAACAACTGAGCAACCAAAAACAACCGAATTTCAATGTACGTACTGTATCCATAAGGAGAAAGAGATTCGGCTTTTGAAAGCAATCCAAGCGTAAACGAGAAAAAGCCTCGGCAACGGCAGACAAAACAAAAAAGTTCAGATCTCCCCGAGAATTATCATATTGGAACTTACTTAAAGCAATTATTCGTGGCGATCATCAAATTGTACTTTTTGCAGCTTACCTGTAACGAAAGGGAATAAAATTCGATTAATAATTAATTTGAATTAATCAGTTAAATGAGTTAGTAATGAAGGGATTGTGTGGGTACTGCGACTTGTAGAGACTCTAGAAATCGCACTCGATGAGCACTGGCTCCGGCCTCGAACCAGCGCTGACCCTATCCGCCATATATCAACGGAAATACTACATATGTATATACCGACAACACCAGAAGTCAAGTTTCGGTAGCATGTCAAAAATAATTGAAGGAAAAGCTAAGCAGAATAAATAAATATACACAAAATAAAGATAATTTTTTCCTGCCTATCTAACTTTGCCGTCGCTGTCTCTTTTTATCGCTGTTTTCTTGGGTTTCGTTTAATTGAAATGTTTGCCGTCTTGCTGCTTGAGCTGTATGTGTTTTTGTATCTGTATCTGAGTCCTCACGGACATCTGTCGTTTTCACAAGTTTTCCTGAGTGCCCTACACGCTGACCACTTTTCCAGCTTGATAACAGATATGTAGTTATTAAATGGGTGTATAACAACTCAATTTCATTTTCGATCGCCATCCAGGAGCAGATGGATCCCTTTAACATGCATAAATTATTCACTACGAACCTAAGACTTTATAAATGGATTCGCAGGGGGTATCAAAACCGAAAAACCCGAACCCAAATCGAAATCTGAATTGTGTGTTTACCAGTTTCTGTTTTTCGTCGTGGTCTCTATTCACTTTGAGCCTACGTGATGTCTTGCATGGAAATTCCATTTACATTTCTCTTATGCTTCTGCCGTCGTCGCTTCTCTCTCGTCTTTTCAACGCACAAACATGTCAAGCGAACTGCCAAATACAATATATATATTATATATATACATATAAATATCTCTTTGTATATATTTTTGGGCTGGGCCAACGCAAACACCAACACCAGAGACAAAGTCAACTACTGAATATTATTGAAAAAATGTTTGTAGAACACAAAATAAAAGTTTTTGAAATATGTTAATAACCAGCCAACTTTGGTAAGTAAATAAATATAAAAATTCAAACATCTCTGGTAGCTGTGGCCTAGTCTGTAATTCTTAGGCTCTCAGATATAGTAGGAGGTGTCTAACAGGCAGACGGCCAACTGCCAACAGACAAACTGGGATGGCTAACGTTTCGTCTGATGATGCTTAGAAAACTTATATTTCCGTATAAGAGTGTTGATCTGAGGTGCTAGTCAGACGGACAAAAGGACGACAGCCAAACGGACAGACAGACATGACTAAATCGGTTCGCCTGGCGATGCTTAAAAAATATGTATGCTTTAAGCTATAAAACGTTAAACTTTAAGACACTTGACCCGTGACAAAAGTTATCAGAAAAGGACGACGACTGATGATTGACACGTGAGCTTTGGTCCCCTCATCAATTTCTGTTCCCCGTATACCATGTACATGTGAATTTTCCCTCTGTTCGTGGACAGAAAATGGTAGAATGTCTTTGAAGAAACCTTCTTGGACTCTTGGAAAAAAAAAACCAAAAAAATAATACACACGCACAGAACGCCATTAAAGTATCGCATAACCCAAACGAGAGCGACAAAGGCAAAAACTACAATATGTTCCAAGCAAAGAAAAAGACGAGGGAATTGGATGCTAAAAAGAGAGAGGGGCATAGGGAGAAACCCCCGTCTGGGTTTTAATGAGAAATGCACGCGTGTACCAATTTTCCTTTTGGGAGTCTGGTGTTCCGGGAGTTCGAGTTCGAGGCCTGTGGAACCTGTTTTTCGGGAACCCAGGCACAGCCGTCTAGACGGCTCTGTATGTGGAACCTGTTCGGAGATTATGCTCCACAACGTTCTGTAGGTAGCGCTTGAAGAACCGGGTTACCGACTACTGGTTTTACCTAATATTAACTGTCATCTGTATCCGTATCTGTATCAGCCGAAAATCACACCTTTAATAAGCACACCCCTCACGCTGCCATCTCTACCGTACAGAATAACAGTCTCACGTTGCAAATCAGTGCCACGGTAGAGAAGTGAAAGATTCTCGTTATTAAACAGCAACAAATTAGAGCACCAGCGCGGGTCTTCAATAAGCTATTTCTTAAAGCGCCCTTACAGATAGACTCCAAAAGAGTTGCTTTAATTTATTGCATTCCTACACCCCTGAAGGTTGTGGCAAGCTTTAAGGAAACCAGAGGAGTCTGTGTTACGGTGGTGTGCTGTGTATTCGTATGAGGCGGAAGAAATTGAGAAAGAGCAGCCGCCCGCCCACGCAGACAGGCAGGCGTAGGACAAAGAGGGGCAAGAGAAAAAGAGGACAGCGAGAGATAGGAGACTGGCTGGGTTAAATAGCGCGCAGCTGCCTAAGCTCTTTCCTTCCAATCCTTCCCACACATACTCAATCCGATATTCCCTGGAGAAAAGAGAAGAGTGGCGGGAGCGGAGGAAGGAATCTTCTGCGATGTTTGGGCGCACTCTCTACTGGAATTATTAGTAACCGGCGGAGATTTATGGGCGAAAGTACGCGTACCATATTTTGAAATGGCAACAAAGTAAGCGGCAACTTTTGAAGCCGCTGATCGACGGAAAGGAGAGAGAGACTGAAGAAAGACGGTCAGAAGAACCGCAGAGGAAGTCGAGAATGCAGAACGAGAAGTTAATGAGGGCAGAATGAGAGGGCACGAGTTGAGAAAGAAACCGACTGAGCGAAGAAAGCTGAGATGTTTCCAAGATACAATCTGTAGGGTATCATAATTACCAAGTACTAAATATATTTGAGTTGAAATAAGTCCACCCAAACTATATTAATCCAATTGCATTAACATTGTTGTGTCCACTATCTTTGTCTGAAATTAATTTCCAACTTTTCCGGCCGATAAGATTAGGGTAATAAAAATAAACAAACAACAGTCGGAAAATCCATATATGGCCATATGAATACCCCTATCTCTGGCCAAAGTATTCGGAGACAAACCAAAATTAAAAGAATCTCATTGAAAATAGGACTTATCAAGAGCCCAAGAAAGAGCGAAAAGTATTATCTCGTTTTGTGCCAAGCCAAACCACTACCAAACTAGAACCAGAGATAAACAATTCGCAGAGGGGAAAAACAAAAAAAAATTAGGGGACGAAATTATCACAGAAGATAGAAATTGGATGAAAACAATAAAAAATATTCCAAAACTGCGATGACGACAACAAGCGAGAAGCGAAAAGCGAGCGAATGGAAAGCGCAAACAACAACAGAAATATTTTTATAAGTCGCAATAAGCGAAAAATAAATAACCCAAACGAACGAAGGAGAAACACACAGAAAGCACGGAGCTGGAGAAGAAAAGGAGGAGAAAAAGGAGGAACTCGATTGGGAGACAATTGGGGTGGTAATTGCGTCCGATGGAATTTTCAATGAGCGCCGTAGAATTGGCTTGGGAAATACGGAGCGGCCTTGTGTGTGTTCGTGTGCCTGAGATATCAGGCAATAGCTCATAATAGTAATAAAACCCAAAAGTAAGCGAATGAAGTAAGGCAGCCAAGCAGAAGGGAGAGAAGTTGAGGGCTGTGAAAATATCAACACGAATTTAGAGGGATATTTCCGCGGGGGATTTCGCTGAGACAGACGACATGTTTGAGCATGCAAACGCAATCGGATCCAGCACGAAAAAGTCGGCGTCTAAACAGGACGGTACACCGTCTGGGAATGTCCACGAAAACCCAAATACAAAATACAGCAAATCAACGGAAGGAGAAACGGCGACAAACCATGTGAATTATCGCTCCTCTCCTTCTCGCCCACGTACAAAAAAAGTTGCCATGGCGTCTATTGTGATAATCAACAATGAAAAGGAACCGCGGAGGGAAGGGGGAGTGCCAGAGAGCAGGGCAAACAGAGCGATAAGGTTCGACAAGAAGAAGCACCAGCATTTACGGCACGGCAACCAATAATAATAAATATTGCGCCTAGTATATGTATTAATAACAACAGTTTATTTGCCACAGCGCGTGTGTGATAACGATAACTCAAGCAAATCAAGCGATTGTCAAAATAATCGATGAGTGCCATCAAAGCAGCACAGTGCAAGGGCAAGGGAAATTGAAAAAATTCCGAGTGAATCACTCAAATTAAAAGTTTAATCAAAGCAAAGAAAGTCTTATTAATCGACCCGAGAGTAAAAAGACGTTTCGATTATTAGAAAAAATATATCAATGCCCATAACTCAGTGTTATCAGTATTGCACAAATTCATTTAAAATTCTGCAATATTATTTTATGTAATTTTGTGTAAAATGCTATGCAATCTAAACACTTAAATTCTATTATTTTTATAACTCACCTGTTTGACGTTTTCGCTTGCTTGCCGCTGATGAAGTTGCAGGTTGCCGCTGGAAAAGTTGCTGCTGATGACGCGTCCCGTCCGCGGATGCCGTTACCGTTAGATCACAGCCGTAGAAGGACACCGCTCTGGTCGACAGTCCCGCTCCTAGTATCGCACCGAAACCCGATAACGATCGCACTACCGATCCTGCTGATGCTGCTTCTGGAATTCCAACTCCAACTCCTCCTCCGGCAACGGCGGCGTAGTCAACGAAATCAGACGCTCTCGTCTGTTGGGACGTTTTCATTGGCGCACGCTATCCCGCTCCGTCGTGGTCTGTTTTCGTCCTGCACTCAGTTGGCTGTCATTTGTCTTATTCTTTCTGTTTCGCTCCGTTTTCCTTCCGTTCCGTTCCGTTTGGTTCCGGCTTCTTACAAACTACGCGTTTGTACAAGAAAATGCAATAACTCCACTGGCTAATTCAGAGGGATCTCTGGCAAATTTCTCTTTAACTTATTAGGTATGAATATATTTTCATTATTTTTAACTTTCCGCGTAAAACTAGATACGTAGAAATAAATATTTACAGTAGTATTACTTGTTTCAAGACAAATACAATTTATACCAAATTAAAAGAGAATCTGGAAAGAAAATGAAAATAGAAAAGCGATTAGTTTTAAGAAATACAGACTGTACTCGATTGGAATCCAAAATAAATCACGTACAAAAACAGCAAAACACAACCATACACTCGCCCACCTTTGCATACATTTAAGTTTAATTAGTTTTGGGAAATTTTCCATTTAAATACATATGTAGTCCAAGGAACGAAAAATAAATTATTATCAGTCAACAGAGGGGACTCGCTGGGAGACATTTAAATATTATTTCAGAAAGCAACCAGACCACCGTTCCTGAGATCACTGTAATTTAATATGCTTTTTCGCTCGAATCAGCACTTAAACTGCGCAAAAAGCTGAGTGGAAGATAGAGAGAGGCACAAACTATAAAAACAAGAGAGGCGAGTGGAGGGCGAAAACAAAATTTGGGTGTCTAAAAAACAAAATAAAAATAATAATAATAAAGAGAACCCCAAAAGAGAGCGAACAAAACAAACAACAATAAAAAACACATTTTTGCGATTACGCACTTGGCCCATTGTACACAGGCACGAAAACAGCGACCCAACACGTACACGCAAACTTCTGGCCCACACAGACACAGATACACATACACAAAACTGGCAAACTCTTTTCTACGCACTTTGCTAGAAAATATTCTACAAAGCCCTCGAAATTGAACCTAATTGGCAACTTTCGTTACCAACAAAACTTGAAAAACATCAAAAAAGAATAACGACCAAATTAAAGCAAACAAAAAGCCGGTTCCGAAGCTATTAATGGAGTGTGAGCGAGACAGAATATACGTTATTGAATGGATATTTGAATTGCAGCTGCTGCTAGGTCCCAATAGGGCCTAAAACAGATATCTCTCAAAACGAATTAAATTTATCCCATGGAATACTTTAGCGGCCTTTCTGCGTTGAAACTTCCCAATCTATAGGAAGAGCCTACATCCATAGTGAACACAGCATTATTAGTCCATAGGAAATCGATTCTTGAAGCAGTAATTACGCTGGGACTATACAAATACATAATTATAAAAGACCAGAAAATACTTTAAGGGGTGTCATAAAAATTAGACTTAAAGCTGCGGCAGTTACAAGCTAATGAATATGTAGGCAATGGAAAAAAATTGTGTGGGAAAGGACAGTAAACGGACAAAATAAGCTATCCCAAGCTAGCTTTCACAATTCCAGAAGATTTTTTAACATGCTTTTTTGTAGGTACCAGGTATACCCACAGGCACACACAATCTTTAGGCTGTTGACTAATACGACGACATTTAGTTAACAACGTCGACGTCAGCAGCGTCCCGGCGCAGACGTCAAAACAAGGCAGAAGAAGGTGAAACCGGGCATAAAACAAGTTTCCACAGCTTCTTGTTGGTATTGTTGTTATTGTCCATCAACATCATCATCCCATTTTTGGGTGTAACCGAAATTAATATTTATGTTTGGCTGTTGGCTGATTTGTTTGTAGGAAAATTGCAAAACATAAAAGGTTTTCTTTCGTAATATTTCACCGCACAGAAACACACAAATGAATCCAAGCACAAACACGGACACAAACACCTGCCAGGTGTTTATTTATGCATTTTAATTTCTTTTGCACCTCTTTTCTCAGCTTCCATATATACCCAAGTGTATATATATTTTCGGTTCCCTTCGTCGTCGGCGACGGCGGCGGCGGCTTTCTTCAGAGTGTACTTTCTTCGGTGGCTATAGCTTCTGTATGTGCCAAGCTATATAGCTGCCATTTGGGGCGTGCAACGTCTGCTCGCGAAGCCTTTGGTGGAGACTCTGAAGCCAAGACCCGAAACTTTGTTGCCACAGAGCCGGAAAACAGAAGAGAGCCGGCCAGCGCCACTCTCCGCCCGGCGTCTGCGCAAGCCCCAAGCTCTTGCTCTCTGTCGCACTTCCTTTCTCACCGCACGCTCTTTGCCGTGTTGCCGCTCAATCTGCGACTTTTTTAAAGCTCTGCCCGGGGGACAAATCGCGAAATTATTTTTGCTTTCTTTAGCCGTGGTTGTTGTTTTGGTTTTTCCTTCATTTGCTACCCAAAAGGATACCAGAGGTATGCATGGGTTCTGTTAGAGCCAAGAAGCCAAATATAAAATGAAAATAATTTTGCCCCGCTCTCTAAAATAAACGTAGTGTCTCAAGGGACAGCAAATCCGGATTTAAAACAAATTTTTGTATTAATATCTATGTGATTCAGTTTAAGTGTAATCTGAGAAAGTAACTAGAAAACTCGTCCAAAGAGACTCCACAGAATAAACGCTCTCGTTCGCTACTGATCGAAACTTGTAAGTTTTTATCGCTTATTTGCTTATACACTGCGGGCAAAGCGGAAGGGGGTGAGAGGTATAGGAATCCGTCTTAAAGTTTTGATTTTTCTATCATCAATTACAGGAGCTCTGAAAACCTCTTTTTCAGGGGTATTCTCTTCGTCGGAAGACTCGCTCCTGGCTTGATTGCTTACGTGGATGTCGCCACCTCGAGCGCCACCCGAACACAGTGTGAGAAGGGGCTCCCATTTGACACGTAAGGATTTGCGTTGGCAGCACAAACCAGAGACGGCAGGGGATTGGGGGCTGTCGCTACTAGATGAGAACCGGCAAAAGGGGCACCTTGCGAAATAGTTTATTGTGCTGCGGTAGGGTTGAGGTTGAGGTGTGCGAATGGGCCAAAGTGGTTGGATAGCCGGCGGGGCAAAAAAGAGAGACGCAAAGGCAAAGGAACATAGGATGTGAAAATGGCTGCGAGTGTGTGGTGCGCGACATATTTTTAGCTTAACTAAGAAACCGTTATAGTTTCACTCTCCCTCCGTTTTGGAGGGGGGAAAGGAAAATCGAAAGGGTCGAGAAGTGACGCACGGTGCAAAACTTTAAGTTTTCCCTGTACAGGATCAAAGAAAAACATATGGTTTCCGCCGCAGAACTGAATAATTTGATTGAATTTGGGTTAACAAAAGGAAAATGAGAATTACAAGATGGCAAGCTAAAATAAGGTAAAAATAACTTCAACAACTGCAGGGGAAGCTATACAAAAACCTGACAAGGAATGATTGGATACTCACATAAGGATAATTGGTGACTTCTTTAATATGCTTATGGGTAGATTCTAAGTTAAGAACCATCCCCAAAGGATCATTAAATAAAACATTATTTTAAGGATAACAATTGTTCCCTATAACTAGACGCTTTGCATGCTAGCATGCACAGTAGGGTCGGCCACTGCGAACCTTTGCTTAAAGTAACTAACATACAAATGTGGCGAAAGCTTTGTCATTGAGCTCTCAGCAGGATGCTACAAGTTCTACGAGTCTGTGGACCCCGCCGCGGGGTTTTCCCACAAGAAGACTCGATTAGGTTCCCGTTGAAACTGGTTTAGTTCCAACGTCAGCAGGCAGCTCTATTTTCCCCGATTTTCCTCATCCCCCATGACTCGCCTCCCTGCCCCTGGAGCGTCAACGCAGCAATTCAATCAGCAATATGGTTGGCAGCCTGGGCATCAATTACAGGCCAATAAAGCTACCGCCCCTTACTGCTCCATTTCCCCCACCCCATTTTAGTAATCTCGTTTGGTAAACTTTCCAAACAGCTGTTGGGCGAGTGGCAGGATGGAAGGGGTTTGGAATCGCGGGAAGCGGGAATCAGGAAGCATGGAAAGGGTGTGGAAGATCGTGGGAGGAGCGCACCTAACATATGGAAGCGTCGATGGCGTTTGTTTCTTTTTTTCTTTCTTGTAAGCTCTAATTGACAGCTGCCAAAGTGCGGGAAAGAGAGAGAGAGTGGGGCAAGCTGGGAAAACCGACAAGCAGTTATACACCTCCTTCCCCTGCCTCGTTAAAGTTGTGCAACAATTTCCCTTTAGATGATTTACATAAAAACCCCTCTTACTCTTTCTGTCTCTTTCTTTCGGTATCCTTCGCATGAATGAGCAAACAAGGCTTTGCTCTCTCGCTCTCTATGTGTCCTGCTGAGAGCGGGCAAGGGAGAGAGAGAGAGGGAGAGCAAGAGCAGCCGGCGGCAGTTTCTTTGATGAGTCGACAAATGCCGAGTTGAGGTTGATGATTATGATGACGCAGCGTCACAACAGGACGGCCGTACTAGCTAGATTCTGAGTAAGAGTAAGCTAAAATAAAATGAATTATACAAAATTCATTCTAAGATATAAGATACTTGCAACTTTTATAGGCTTTTCTTATATGCTAGATCTAACCTGAAATATGCTAAACAGGCCAGACTAAAAGGACAAACAAGAGAGAGAAAAGACAGGAAAAGAAAGAGGGGGCGAAGTATAAGGAGTGATTTCCGTTAGCGAGCTGTTGTTTTCATTTTGTTTTGATAATGCAAAGAGCAAAAAGGAAGGAAGAGAGCTGGCGATAAATCCCAAACAATAAAGGAACCCCAGGTGGATAAAATAAAGTCCCCAAGCGTATATAGAGGTTTGAAAATTTTAAAGTGCTAAAACAACAAGAAAAATTTCATAAATTTTGTTTGGTACTCTTAACTTTTAACACCCCTAAAAATATAATGAAATAATTTATAATTTCATATTTAAACAAGTATTTAAGTATTAATGGGATCAATCAAGTGAGATAGAAGAAAAAATTATATTCATAGATACGTATTGCGTTCCTCAGTTTTAAATAATAGTTTTTAAAAGAAAAAACAAAAGGTTTTCCATGGTTTTGCTCTAAATCCTGCAAATAAGGATATAAATTTTATCTCCTTAAAGTAGTAGGTTCCGTTAAATTAACAAATATTGTATCTGCATATCTATAAGGAACCTAATAATAGGATTCGATATAGGGGTTCTCTTGTAATTCCATTGCCTAAAATTCAGTAAATGGGACTTCATTTTCGAATTTTAGCTGGGGAATTTCATCACAAACATCCTTCATGAGGAGTGGAAAGGGGACACGTTAGACAGAGGACGGGGCAGATACGCACCCGCATCCGCATTCGAGAAACCGTTTCTGTTTTCCCATATGAAAAACACACAAAAAGGAAAAACCCCCCAGCAAAGGGAGTTTATTATTGGTTAAAGCACCCTGTGTAGTAAATTGTTAAAAAAGGCAGTCGAAAAACACAAGTTCCATCGGAGAAAACAAGTTAAAGATGCAATTGAAAATTGTTTCTCTCTGTCTAACTCGTTTGCTTTTGTTTTTTCCACTCACACGCACACAATCACACACACACTACGTGCGCTACTTTGAGTTCATCGTTTTTAATTCATTTTCGAGAGTTTCTCTTCTCTCTGCTTCTTCTCCTTGTTCGTTCAGCAAACACAACAAAAAACACACGCTACACACACACGCACACAATACGTGGTAATTGAATATTGCTTTTCACATTTTGCTCACTTTTAGCTTCATTGACGATTTGGATATCAGGGACATTCTTGATTATAAAAAAACACTCGCCATGGCTATATTTTCTGTCGCGTTTTCACACCCACGCACACACAAAACACCAATTTCTCCCTTTTTCGCTATCACGGTGTACTTCGTGGTTTTCGTCCGCGCGTCTCTTTTCCACAGAACAGTATGACCGGACTTGTACAACAACAGCGAGCCGTTCGTGCTTTTTAACAAGCGATGTATTCGACATCAATGTTTTTCTCGGCGATGTTTTCCGATGTTTTTCGACGATATTCACTTTTTCCCCGTCATATTTGGCTTTTTAAGTCACGAGTGGATATTCCTATCATCACTAATAATCTCAGAAACACTCATGTTAACCAGTGACGCCAATTTGGCCTTTTTCCGGACAGATCTGTCCTGTTTTTAACTGCTTCATCCGGAAGAAATTTCAAACATCCCCTATCCGGAAATCTGTCCTTTTTTAAATTTTTTTGTCCGGACAAATTCTGATCTAGAAGTTGTTGATGAGACGTTAAAACTACCTTAACCTAAATAAAAATACAACAAAAAATTGTTGTCCTTTTTTTTGTCCTTTTTTTTTTTTAATTTTCAGCCTTTTTTCCCTGTTTTTTTTTGCAAATCTGTCCTTTTTTTTTGAAAAAATATTGGCATCACTGATGTTAACATGATTCGAGAGCGAATGAGCGATGTTATTTCATGTGAATTGCGCTCAGAGAGAGCGAGATCGGTACCGGTAAATTTTACCTATTCGTCCATTCCTGTGCATGGTGGGGGGGGGGGCATTTTTCGTCAAAATTGTCAAAAATTGGCCAAAAATTATAAATCGAGTTTTGAATGCAGAAATGTTCTCCTTTAAAATCCAAGAAGAAAAAACCAAACCAGAGTGAAATCGGTTGGGTTTAAGCAAAGTTATGACATAAAAACCCTTAAGGTGTTACCGATTTTTAGGCAAAAAATTTACCCATTTTTTTCAAGAAAAGGAAAGGGGTTACATGGTCAAAATTGTCAAAAATTGGCAAAAAATTATAAATCGAGTTTTGAATGCAGAAATGTTCTCCTATAAAAACCAATAAGAAAAAACCAAACCGGAGTGAAATCGGTTGGGTTTTGGCAAAGTTATGACATAAAAACCCTTAAGGAGTTACCGATTTTTAGGCAAAAAATTCGAAATCGAGTTTTGAATGTAGAAATGTTCTCCTATAAAAACCAAACAAGAGGCTATTTTTCAAACTGAATCCAGTCCAACGGGACTATGGCTATGGGTTTTTTCAATGCGGCTATGGGTTTTTCAATGCGGCTAATAGGACTTTCAATTCAAGTTTATCCTAACAAATAGCAAATGAGTGTTTAGCAAAAACGCACATGTAAGTTACTTTACGAATATTTAAAAAAAAACGTCTAATTAAAAGTATATTTAAGCCTTGTCGCCCAGTCGCTGCGAAAGTTTTTTAAGTTCCAAGGTCCTGAAGACCAAGTTTTATAATGCTGAAATAGACGAAATATACCAAACCTGCTTATAACTAGTTGGTGAACCAGACAGCGGAACCATAAAAAAAAATACTAGATTTAAAATTAATGTAATTAAATATTCAATACAGCAATTTCCCCTTAAACGGCATCGCCATCCTTAGCATTTTTTTGCATTTGTTTCATTAAAATCCGTTCAGTCGTTCTGGAGAAAAAGTTATGACATCCCTGGTCGTTATCGAGAACCAGATCCCAAATCAGCTGCCAGGCAAAGTACAAACATTTACACTGCTATTTTCAAAAAGTACAAAAATCTATTGCAAATAAAAACAATTTTACCGTTATTTAAGAAATCATGACTCCAAGTAACTGCATTTTCTGTAATATATCCAGCGGCCAGGACTCGGGAACTGTTCTGGAGACCGAAACGGATGAATTTGTTATTTTTAAGGATATTAAGCCTGCGTCGCAGCATCACTATTTGGCAGTGACTAAGCAGCACTTTCCGAGCCTTAAGGAATTAGACAACTCCCACCAGGACTTGGGTAAGAGTTACATACGTAGTTGTTTCTTAACTTTGTACTGATATTTCACAGTCTCACGGCTGGAAGAGGCCCTCAGGGAGTTCTTGGACAGGA
This sequence comes from Drosophila nikananu, assembly GCA_008042635.1. NCBI lineage: Eukaryota > Metazoa > Arthropoda > Insecta > Diptera > Drosophilidae > Drosophila > Drosophila nikananu. The sequence continues at coordinate 75,991 of VNJV01004908.1, read as the reverse complement.
AGGGGGTGTCCAGCGGGGACATATTATTTGGCTTCCACCTGCCGCCGTTTATCAGTGTGCGCCACCTTCACATGCATGCCATTGCCCCGCGCTCGGAAATGGGCTTCCTATCCAGACTAGTCTTTCGGCCGTCGACGGTATGGTTCAAAACGGTGGGTAATTTCCTTTTATTACTATCCACTATCTAATCTAAGCTCTTTAATTATAGTCAGACGAGGCGCGCTTGTATCTGGCGCAGAAGGAAAGTTTACAGTCGAATTAAACGTATTTCGGAATTTAATGCAGAGGTGGATTATTAAAGAAAGTGCCAATAAATAATAAAGATAAATCAAATTATAGTTTAAACTTTAATGTATATATGCTTAGAAATTGTTCTCGCCGTTTTCCCCCTGCACATCCAAAGATCCACTAGTCCAATTTATACTTATTGATTTAATGTCAAGGGTTGGTTTGTCCAGTTTAAGTCATAATCGAAGCGGTACCAAGGGATCTAGATCTGTCTCAAATTCTGGTTAATTGAGGCTGACTTTACCAATAAGAAGTGAGTGAAGCTCTCACTTAGACCTGTTCCTGCTCGGGCAGAAGCTGCTGAGCCGTGGGGCGAACGCCTGTGATGGCTTCGATCTGCGAGTAGAGGGAATCGCGCTCCTCAACCAGGCTGGCGTACTTCTGCTGCAGCTCCTTCTCGCGGTCCATCTGGCGACGTACATCCTCCTGCAGCGACTCGAGACGACGCGGCACAGCGATGCCCTCCTGCTCGCCCAGGAAGCGGAACGTAGACAGTGATACGGAGTTTTGTTCGATCTGGCCGTAGGTGTCCTGGAGCTGCTTGATCAGCACTTGGGCGCGCGCCTGATAGCCGCCGGTAAGGATTTTGAGCTTTTTCTCGATCTTGCCGCAGCGCTTGGCCTCCTTGGCCATGTGCCTGCGGTTCGTCTCCAAGCGCTTCTCGGCCGACTCCAGGCGATCCTTCTTGCTGGCCAGATTGGCGCGCGTATAGCGGTGCTGCGAGGGAAGGTAGAGAACCTGGCCGAGGCACTCCTGCCACACCTGAGCGTAAACGTCCAGCGGCAACTCGCCGTGCGACATGCGCTCCTTGACTACTTCCATTTCCTCGTTGAGCATCTGTTTGGCTCTGGACAGCTCCTGCTGCGAGATGTCTTCGTACGGATTGGCCTTGAAGTAGCTCTGCAGCTGCTCTAGCTTGTGCTGCGACTGTCCTGGCACGGGATCCTTGACGGAGTCGTATACTACGGAAGATTTTGGGATAGGTATAGCGACTTTACTGGGGAAAACAAGATATACTCACATTGCATGGTGATCATCTCGTGTTTAATCAGCTCTTCAGCCTGCTGCTGCTCCGTGAGGTTCTGCTTCTCGGACTGAGGACGCAGGATCTTAGTGTTGACCTCGGTGGGCCTTGGGAGGCTGCGTTGGATTACCTGCGAGCGCTTCTCCAGCTCTCGCTTTCGACGCGCCTCCTGCTCGGCCAGCAGGCGGGCGTCCACGTCTGCCTGATCTTCCACGGCGGGTTCCGTACTGATCTCCATAGGCTCGCTGTCCTCCTGCTCGGGCACCACAATCTCGTAGTCATTGCGCGGAGTGGGCAGCGTCGACAGGCCCTCTCGCAGTGTGGACTTGAGCTGCTTCTGGTAGTTTTTATATACGACCGGCGTCTCGGTCACACCCATGCTCTCCTCAGAATTGATGCTCAGCTTGTCCCGCACATAGGCCGGAGTGTTAGCGGCCCCAGGAGCCGCGGCACCCTTCGCCGGAACCAGGGCGCCGGACGAGGGCGTGAGGAAACCCCCCGGCGTTGCTGCTCCGACCTCGCGCTGCGTCCGGAATGGCGTGGCAATCACCGTGTTTGGCGTGGCAATAGAGGCCGCCTTGGGCAGGACGCCGGAGAAGTCGGATTCATGCAGTGGTGTGTTCAGACCGCCCTTAAGCGGCGTCTCCGTGTGGGTGAGGGCCATCATGTTTTGGGCCTCCTGCATGATCCGGTCGGTGTAGGGAGCTGGCGTGCGCGGAGTAGCCGTTATTTGTGGTGTGATGGAGTAGTCTGCCAGCAGGGCGTCTGTCGTCTCTATGCCGCTTTCTCCGGCGATCTCCTTGGCCATCTCGCTGGCGCGTCCCAGCTTGACTACCTGTTGCAGCTCCGTGTCGGAGATTTGCGGTGTTGGCAGCACGAGCTTGGAGCGCTTGCGCTCCGGCTCCATATTTTGCAGCATGGCAGTGGGAACCTCGTTCTCCTTGCGCTGCTTCAACTTCTGCTTGTCGCGCTTGCGCTCGCGCTCCTCCTTCTCTGAGCGCAGCTCCCCATCCAGGTCCTGCTGTCTCATCTTGTTGAAGTCCGGCTCCTTTTTCTGAAGGTGCTCCTCTGCGGTATCGTAGAAGCCCAGCGCAGGACGCTTTTCGAAGGGAATCTCTGCGTTATAATCGATGCCCTTGATGCGCTTGCGGTTTCCGCTTCCGATGCCGGCGGCGCGCAATTCGCGTCGCTTCTGGAGCGTGGCCAAGCGACGTGCCTCCTCCAGCTGCTTCTCGCGCGCCTTACGCTTGGCCTTCTTGCCTTGCGTGTTGGCCAGGCGGGCTCGGGCCTCGGACAGCATCTCCAGCTCGTCCTCGTCCATGTCTTTGGGATCCGGCCGCGCCGGTTTGGTCTCAGGATTAGGATCAATTTCGCCTGGTTTCAGCTTGCGCGGATCGTCCATGGTGTCTTCGCCATCCTCCTTGCGCTGGGCCTGGTCGCTGTATGGTAAAAGTTAGTGATTATTACTGATCTTCGCAAATTTTTCCTGGGCTAATAAAGGACTTAGACTTACAGCAAGTACTCGTAGCGCTCCAGGCACTGGGCCGCCGTGCGTCCAATAATCGGGGCTATGGTTCGCCACTGCGTCGGCATCAGCTTGGCCAAATGCAGCAGCTTCTCGTCTTCCTCGCGCGACCATTCAGTCTTCTTAATGCTGGGATCCAACCACTCGTACCAGCGGGCCTTACACTGTTTGGCGGACTTCCTGTGCAGCAGGGAAGCAATCCGGCTCCACTGGTTTTTGCCGTACTTCATTACCGCCGCCTTCAGAATCTCATCCTGGAGTTGGGAGAGTCGTTAGAAGTGCTGAAAACTGGCAAATGCATAGCCACTTACCTCAGTGTTGCGCCAAACGCCGCCTTTGATCATAATTCGCGGCATTTTGGCTTAATTTCCTTAATTACAGTCACAAAGAATATATTTTCTCTCGTTTGCTAAAATCGTGGTTTCCTAGAGATGGTCACTTGTTCGATAACAGCCGGTTAGAGTCGTTGATGGAGCTCGAAAAAACATCGGCGATATAACTGCAGTTCTCGTGAGACTCCTGGCGCTGCCATACTTCGCGGTCTCGGAGCGGCGTTGCCAGAGTTAACGTGAGTGAACAGCTGTTCTGCTATCAGTTGAAGACCAAAAAAGTTTTTGTCTCTGCGTAATGTAAATTGTAATGCGGAATTGACGGCGCCGCCACCGCAAACCCGAAGACTGGAACCTGGAGCCAGGACCACGGAGCAACAATGAGCGATGCGGCCTATCCAGGCTTCTTTGGCGGCAGTAGTAACAGCAGCCAGGTGAGCACCCCGAGAGTTCTTCTGGCCAGAAAACCACGCCGTGTGTCTTCCAGTTGCACTTGCTCCCGCTGTCGCACCCCCCGCACCAGCCGCACCCGCAGCCCCAGCACCATTACCAGCTGCAGCTCCAGCTCCAGCACCCGCACCCGGATCTTTCGCTCTCCACGCCAGTTCACGCCCAGGAGCACGACTCGACGACCTTCAACGGCTTCTTCGACGACGAGCTGGGCATCGGAGGCAACGCTTCCGTCTCCTCTGCGGCACCTGGGAACATAGCCGGTACCGCAGTCTGGCTGCCCGATGGAGACGCAACGGCAGCGCCGCCCCCACCACTGACGGAGGGAATTCCCTTTGTCCAGATCCACACGACGGACTTGCAGCAGCAGCCGGAGAAGAGCTACCGCAACGGGTTTCGCCGACGCACCGCCGAGATCAAGTCGGAGGCGGAGCTTATTAAGTCGGAGCAGGCGGAGGCCGCCGCCAAGGAGCGTCTGAATGCCACGCCCACGCCGCCTACCCGCAACTCCAGCTGCCAGAGTGTGGAGGGCAAGGCTAATGGCTCTAGTCCGCCTCTGATCCTCCGCTGCCCCAACTGTCCGTTCCTCAGTCTTTGTCAAGTGCGGTTGCAGCAGCACCTGCACCTGGCAAGCTGCTATGCTTTGAGTGCGCAGAGGAGACCGTGTCCGGGTGAGGTCATGCTCGTGTACTTCAGGTTTACCTTTTCATAATTTCCGAATACTCTCCGTCAGGCTGCTCTAACGTATTCTACAGCAGCGATGCTCTTAGCCTGCACCTCAGCCTGGACCACCAAATGGAGGACGACGAGATACCTGCGCTGCTCAGCGAGAAGCCCAGCGAAGGGCTTGCCAAGAAGCAGGCGCAGACCCAGATACGGAGCCAGAACCCAAGCCAAAACCAGCCCAAGAGCCGCATCTTCATCAAGAGCGTGGACTGCCTACGGGAGCCACAGCAGCAACAGGTAAACGTGAACTCCCTGCCGGATTTCCCGCCCGTAATGTCAGACAGCGGTTGTACCGGCAACATCCTGGACCTGCTGGAGGGCGTGGCGGTGGGTGCTACGCCCAGCGAACAGGCCATGCCGCCGGCACCTGCGAGTGCATCAGCACATTCGCCGAAACCCAGCCAGAAAATATCTATTAAAAGCGTCGACGTGCTCAGGGAGCCGGCGCTGCTGCCCTTCGACTTCCAGCTGTCGAATCAGTCACTTATCACAGCCAACAGCCTGCTTGACGTCCCAGTCGTGGGTGTGGTGCCGGAGAAGCCGCGACATCCAAAGATTTACATCCGCAACGTTGACATCCTCAAGGAGCCAATGGTTTTGCCATCCGCCCTGCCTGGAATGGGTTTCAATGGCAGTCTTCCGGCTGCAGTGGCTCCGGGGGATACGGGAACAGTAGCAAGCGACGGAGGAGAAGGAGGTGACGTCTTCCAAGCAGATCCCCTGCTCACGCCCACTTGCCCGCTGCCGGGATTCGAGCCTAGCCTCGCGCCTTTGGCCCAAATGTGCTCGGAGGTCTTTCCCTTTGACTCTGTTCTGAGTGGGAGTGGAGGAGCGGTTTCCGGACTAGACAACACTCGTTTCAGCGCTCTGGACCTTGACTTCGGCGTGGACTTTGTTTCGGACGAAACGCCGCCGCCTCCTCCGCCACCGCCACCTCACAATGTCCCCATGGAGCCTCCAATGTCTAGCATGGGGCCGCAGCCCGTTCAGTTGGAGCACTACCTGGCTCCCACGGCTGCCGCTCCAATCACGACCAAGCAGAAGATCTTCATCAAGAACGTAGACATCCTCAAGGCCCCGCAGAGAGGAACGCTGCATCTGCGAACCGTTGACGAGCTGAACCTGATGAACCGCACTGAGGTGGAGCACCTGATTGTGCCCAACCGGGAGCCTATGACAGCCATGTCGATGATGGAGCTGTCGGCCGTGGAGCAGCATCAACAGCAGCAGCAGCAGCAGCAACCCCTGGAGCTGGATCCCCAGTCGCTGGGCGACTTTCAGCCCTCCATCAGTGGGAGTTGGCCCAGCGAGGATGGCTACGACTTGGCCGAGGACCTCGAGTGCTGGCCCTGGATGGAAGAACCTGTGCCAGATGGCGGGGTTTCTGCACTCGCCACTCCTAACGAGGTGGCAGGAGGAGAAGGTGTGGACGCACCGCAACTCGAGGGCTTCTCACACGCTGCAGAGGATCTGCTGGTAAAGGACTTTCCGCAGCTGTATGTCTCGCCTCCGGAGGAGTTTCAAGGCACAGGGACTGAAGTAGGAGCAGGAGGAGTTGCAGTTGTTCCACCTCTGGTACCAGTTACAACATCTGGAGGGACGTCTACGGCGGCCCAAAGCTCAACTCTGAGCAGCTTGCCTGTTCCTCCGCTCGTGCCTTTGGCGGCGGAAGCCACACCAACGCCGGCGGAAAAGCCCGCCCGCATATATGTTGCCAGCAATCTTCTGCCCGCTGCTGTAGAGCCACCAATGCCCGGAGGAACATCTGTCCGCGGGCGTCCCTACGGAGCCAAGCACTCAGGCGGCAGCGCAGCTTCAAAGAGAAGGCCACCGCAAGGCTCCAGCCAGGTGTCCGAGGGCGGCAAGTGCCAGGTGGAGGGCTGCATGTTCCGGTTCAAGTCGCCCGCCACCTTGGAGTATCACGGAAGGTGCCACAACGGGCTGCCCAGCTCCAGCCAGCCGATGGTCTGCCCGGAGTGTAAGTCGAGCGACTTCAGCAACTGGAACTGCCTGCATACGCACCTGTGGCGCACCCACCAGATCGACATGGAGCTGTACTGCTGCCAGCTGTGCAGCTTCAAGACGCCCATCTACTCGCGCCTGGTTAACACGCACGCCAAGATCCACTCGGAGGAGCGCAACTACAAGTGCGAGCAGTGCGGCAAGGGCTTCAAGAACACCAAACAACTAAAGAACCACCGACGACTCCATCGCACCCAGGGGCTGGGTATGGGCAAACACGGGCAGCCAGATCAGGATCAGCAGCAGCAGGGGGACTCCCTCCCCGGTACAGAGGCGGCCGTGATGATGCATCGCTGCGAGGATTGTGGCGCGGCGTTCAAACAGCGGAAAACCCTGAGGGAGCACCTGTGCAAAGAGCGCAACGAGCAACTCGAGTGTCCTGAGTGCCAGCGCGTCTTTGGTTCAAAGAGCAGCTTACGACTGCATCTGCGGACGCATCAGGAGCGAAAGCGGTTCCGCTGCGACACCTGCGACCACGAGACGAGCGATCACAATGCATTTCGGCGGCATCTGGGTACGCACAAGGAGCACAAGCGCTACTCCTGCCCCCACTGCGACTTCAAAGCCATCCAGAGCACCGCCTTTCGGGTTCGCATCCGGCTAGCCCTTCCTAAACGTTCGCTTACTTGTCCTTTCTCTCGATATAGATACACCTCCAGAAGCGCCATCCCGAGCAAGAGCTGTCCGCGATCATCTACAAGTGCGACCAGTGCAGCTTCACGAGCATCAATCAAGGCCTGCTGCAGGTTCACCAGGCCAAGCACGAAGCATCAGCTCCAGCTCAAGCCCCCGCCACAAACTCCTCCCATGTCAAGGTAGAAAGCCAGGTGGTGCGCGCACATTCCAGTACAAAGGTGGACCTGCAGGCTGCTTCCTAGGAGGAAGAACCCGAAGAACCCATTTGTACATATTTTAGGAGAGGTTTCTTTGGGAGATTTAACAAATACACACAAAGTGCCGCTTAGTTTTTGTCGTGAGAGAGTTTTATACCAAAATCGCAGTTGAAGAGGCACTGGAAAGAGAGGGGTCTGTTCCGAGGGGGAATTCTTCTTGCAGTTTCCGTTTTACAATTTACACTTCTACAACTTATTTAAAACAGTATCTAAGCATTACACAAGAAAGTTCTTCCAACAACTTCGAAGTTCTTCTATCGCCGTATCTGGGGGTGACATTAAAAACTCATGTTTCTTTTATGCCCTTTTGGGTTTTGGTACAAATATTGTTAAACATCGGTCCGTGGATTTTTATGAAGTCGGCCATGCTTCTCTTACCGTTACTGCCCCCTCGATGGGACCTCTCTCTAAGACTTTGGCCTACTCCAAAGATAAATATATATATTGAAACTTTTTTGTCTGTTTTGTTTCTGTACATATTTACTGTAGTTCCTTAAGAATCTGTTACTGTACATATGCAATGTTTATACATATATAAAGGTCGATCGGTAAAGGTTTTTGTATTAAAATATGATTTCAGTTTTTCCCTTGGCCTTCCATAAAAGTAGTCGTGTGAAGGGAATACATACATATGTATATTGCACAAGCTCCACATAATGGTAAAAAAAAAAAACAAATAAAGACTTTCAAAGATTTCTACTGAAAAATCGATTAAAATAAAATTAAAAACTCGCTTTTATATTCAATAATTTTTTAAGCCTTTAATGGGAGAAATTTTCTTTTTGCTTTTATACAAAATTTAATTACAGTTTTTGCTCTGCCTTCGATTGTATTATTCTTCTGTATTTTGTTTTGTGTTTAGCTATCAGATTCATTAAATATACAATAGGGAAGAAACGGAGTTAGACGAACATTAGCAGAACTCTTAGAGATACTATTAACCGAGTCGAAGAGCTGGGTCGAGTCGCTTCTCGTTTACAGATAAATCCTAGGACCTACAGCAGGGAAGCATTTGATATGTTGTAAAAATGTCTTTAAATATATCTATATGTATGTAGGGATACTATATATAATAATGAGTTAATCTTATGTACGCGCGTGTCTATGTGTCGGTAAAATTACAATTTATTTAAATAATTAATAACAAGAGAGAGGGTTACGTTCAAGCCGTTCGATTTGCTCTCCTCCAAGCTGGGTTTCATGCTTTATGGGTTTTCCTTATTCCTTGGCACTCTATGCAAGTCTTAATTTATTTAGTTAATTTTAATTAAGTTTAGCCTTACTCGCTACTCGCCGCTCGTTACTTGTTACTCGTTATTTAGTTTGGGTGTTTAATTCAATTGCGTTGAGTATTCTTGCGTATAATTTCATTGGGTCTCAGTGTGTGGTGTGTGTTTCATAATTTACAGACTTAAAATTATTTAACAACATTTAATGTTTCATTTAACGCCCTATGTCTAGTCTAGCTCTTAAGGATTGCTAGTGGGGGAGTGCCTCATCCTCAGGGGAACTCCAGACAAGAAACCAAATCGAGCAAAGCTAGAAAACTGGGCATATATCGCGTACCTGGTTACCTAGCCCTACCCCGGATTCCCCTTCCTGGCGCTGAAGAACATCCTGGCCACCTTGCCCAGTGCCCCCACAAAGTCCCACCTATCACCGCCCGGCGCCTGGATCTGCCTGCCATCTTGGTACTGCTGCTGCTGCTGTTGGAGATTGTGGTGGTGCTCCTGATAGGAGTGGGCCTGGCCCTGATCGTCTAGCACCTAGGAGGGCGTGGAGTACCAGCCGCTGGTCGGGCTGCCCTTGTGGTACAGATGGAAGCTCGAGTGCGGCGCAAAGTACTGCGGCTGGTCGAGGTTGCTGTAGGTGACTCCGCCCTCGGTGGTGGTCGTCGACGGGTGCATGGTGGCCGTGTAGGCCTGCGGCTTCAGGGGCAACGTAGCGGGCAGCACTCCTCCGTCTCCAGATGTCGTTGCGTACTGGCCTCGGAGCGGATCGGGGGCGTAGTCGTAGCCACCGCCATTGGAGGTGAGCACGGGAGCCGCCTTGCCCGGCTGATTGGAGTCCCGCGGAGACACTGAGCTGGGCGGGGTCATGGCGTTGTGGTAGTCGATGGAGCTGTGATAGCCTCCGTAGGTGGACACCAGATTGGTGAAGGCATCGGCAGAGGTCTTCTGGCCGTTGCCGGGATGTCCGCCAGCCGAGGCGGCCGAGTGCAGCTGCAGGTATTGGTTTTCGTACGAGGACTCACTGCCCGGTGGCGTGGGCAAGGGTCCCGTCTGCTGGTCCCCGTAGAAGACACCCGGGCCGACGCCGGTCGGCGTCTGACGAGCCGTGGCTCGGATCACGCTTTCCCGGTTCGCGTACAGCTGCCGGAGGAGCGCCGTGGCGGGCATGGGCGCCGGCGGCTGCTGGTAGGGTGTTCCTATCCACTGGATGGTGCTACTCTTCTCGTTGGGGTCCAGCTGCTGCTGCTGCTGCTGTTTGAGCAGAGAGTCTGCGCTGAAGTCAGTGCTGGGGGGCGGGGCCACGGACACCGCCACCGGCGAAGGCAGGTGCTTGGACATGGCGTGCTCCAGGTCCTTGACAGCTGAGTCTGCCGCAGAAGAGGCGGGTTGCTGCTCGTCGACGATCGAAGGCAGGCGGCTGCGGGGCTGCTGCTGGTCGCGCTGCTCCATGGCCGGGAGCTTGGGCAGTGGCTGCTCTGGCATCGTCTGGTCCTGACGCTCCTGATCCTCCGCCTGCTGGGCCGCCTTGGTCTTGCGCTTCCGCTTGGTGGTCGCCCCACCGCTGCCGGCGTGGGAGGTGCTGCCGTTGGGCGTGGCTGCCGACGGCACTGGCGTGGCCACCGTGGTGGGAAGCACGCCCACACCGGCATCGATCTCCACACCGAGCGGCGTGGGACTATCCTTGATCAGGCTGAGGCTATTCAGACTGCTACCGTGCGAGGCCGCTGCACTGCGCCCCCGGCCGCGGTGCGGATGGCCATCGGGATCTGTCTTCGGCGAGTTGAGCTTCATGTCGCCGGCACTTAGGTGCGAGTTGCCCTCTCCGGGGGCATCGCCGCCCGGGGAGCCGCTGCTCTTGTCGTTGCCCAAGCTCTCCTCATGCTTGATGCTGTCCACGCTGGGCTCCAGCTGGCAGCAGTCCAGGATCAGGTTCTCGTTCTCCCGATTGCTGCGGATGGAATAAGGCATAAGTTGGGTTGACTTTTGAGGTATTTGTAGGGGGAAACTCACCTGATCACATAGTTCACGCAAATGATGTTCTGCTCATCGGCGTTCTTGGTGCTGCAGACGACGGTGGCGCAGGTCTGGAGCCAGGTGTACCCTCCACTCTTGTTCATCAGTCGGTAGTATCCGGTCAGCACCTGACCCTTCTCGATCACTGTACGGAGGGGGAAAGACATAGGAAGATTTGGTAGATTTTTTACAATTTTATGGGGGCGATAAAAGCTGTTCTTCTCGAAACGAAGTGTTCTTTATATATGTCAGGTTTATTCTTTTTGGGTATTAACTACAATTAAATATACTTACGATCCGTGTGGCTCTTGCGCAGGCGGTTGGCGTCCTCGGCGTGACACAGCGAGTACAGACTCTTGTTCACCAAATCCTCCGGCGTGTAGTCCAGCAGATCGGAAACCCTACGGAATGGCCACCACGTGTTAGTTGGTATAAAGAGTATAAAAGTAAATGGCTCACCTCGGTTCACAGTGGGCCACTCGGAGGTCAAAGTTCACCCGGGTCACGAACATATCGCACTCCAGCCGAATCTCGTGCACCGAAGGCGGAGGCAGGGCAATGGCCAAGGCCACCATTCCAAGGAGCGGCGGCTGCGACTTGCGGCTGTGGGAGAAGGTGTACTGGGGGCGCAGCTTGCACAACAGAAGGACCACCTGCAACGGGTCCAGAACGAGGCCAAGAGATGGTTAGTTCCAGAATCGTATTCCTCGGCTCCTCTCAGGGAAGCCTACGAACTTAACGTGGTGTGCTGAGCGAAGAAGAAGGAATTCTGAAGGTTTTGGGCCAAGAAACACCTTTACACTCAGGCAAGTGGTACATAATACCATGATTTAGGTAAGGTTAAGCTTTTACATCTTTAAATAATATTTAAATTTAATTCAAAATGCCCAAAGGGTTGCGAAGAAATATGTTAAGTTCAAAGTTTTGGACAGTACTTGTGGTGAGTTAGTGAAAACTCTATATATTTGTTTTTTTTTTTAATCTGAAAAGTTTGTATCTTCAAAAAGATTGAGCTGTTTATAAGACACCGTTTTTTGGTTTGTTTAAGCCGAGTGTAAAGACTTTCTTTTTCAACAAAACAAAACTGTAGAACCTTGTGGTAGAGCGTATGTGGTGATCGCGCTGATGAATGGTGGATTGATTGATTGATTGGTGGATGATTGAAGCAGCTTCCGCACTAGTTATTCGATACTGATCAATCTAAAATCAGTCTGTGGTGGCTCTGCCATTTTTTTCTTTTCATATTTCATTTTAGCAAACACAAAAGTTATGGCCGAAATAGTTGGTAACGAACTTAAAAAACGAATTGCTCAGTAAGTAAGTAATTTTGTAATTTGGTTTGATTTGGATTTTGCTATTAGCAGTCTAGCATACAAACGTACTGATTTCAATTGATACGTACCGAATAGTTTGAGCCCGGATTCTTAACGTTTTTAGCATTGCTCGCTGAATTAGCGTTAGCATTGTTACTAGCGGGGTTGCAATTGCTCGTTGCATCGCTGGCCTGTAGATAAGCAGTGGATGGGATGGTAATACGTAATACAGAAATGCACAAATGCAGGTTACACAACACAACTTCTAGGCTTCTAGGGTTAGTCTCTTACTCCCTTACACTACATTCAAGTCAAAGAAAAACATAATTTCCCCAAAAACAATATCTATTCGTTAGCAAAATGGCTACGAAAAACAATAATAATAAAACCAAACAAAACAGGGGGAAACCAATAACAACGGAGGGGTTTAGCTTCTTCGGGGATGGCAGCAGGAGTTCGGATAGGAAGCAGTTGGAACTGGGGACTCACCCGATATCCAGAGGACTTGAAGTGGCATCCGCGCTTGGTCAGCGTCGACTTCATCCGCACACAGAAGCTCCGGTCGTAGCCCTTGTAGCCGCTCGTCGAGGCCTGGGTCATGGAGGCGGCCACTGTAATGGTTTTGGAAAGGAGTTCGTGGATTAGTTTGGGGCCTTGCACGGTGATAAGTCCCAGTCCCTTTCTCTGGGTCGGAATGTCAGGGAAAAAATGAGTAGGATTTCTTGAGCACAAATCCCTTTTAGGGGAACTATCAGTCTTCCTCGCCGCGGAACTGTCCTTTTGAACATCCCCTTTGGAGGATATCAGGTCGACGACCCACCCCAGGAGTTCTCCCCGCTCCTGGTCTCTGGACAACTCGGACTTGACTCACCGTCGGGATTATTCGTACCGTGTGTGCCGCTGCCATCGTCCGAGGCTCCGGATGTGGGCGAGGCCATGCCCGTGCCTGAACCGCCGCCTCCACCGGAGCTACCACCTCCTCCACTGCTTCCTCCGCCGCTTGTGAGGCTCAGGCCCAGCTGCTCGGCAATCTCCGAGTGATCCGCCTGGTGGATATAATCGAAAATGCTGCTGCCCGTCATCTCCACCTGCGACAGGCCCAGGTAGATGGACACCGTTTCCGAGATGTACAGGAAGCGCCCGTCCGCCGCCACAGCGAGGGCGAAGCCATCCAGCGACTGAAATGGGAGGGGTTGCTGGATTAGCATATCGTCATGACGGCGAACCCTGTCATTTGCTTACCTGCAGTATGTGGGTGCCCTGATGTTGCTCGAACAAATCAACGGCGGGACTGCGACGAATGGCGGCACCTGGAGAGAGAGTGGAGGCGGGGTTTAGTTTTGGAAGGGTTGGAAAGTGTGCACAGGGAAAAATATGTCATAGGAAGCTAATTACAGTCTCCTAGGAGCAGGTTATTCCTTTAAGAAATGTTTATTCCGCTGCATTCCCATTGTTATAACCACAAAATCCCTCTCGGAAATACACCTTTATGTTATAAATTTGATTAGCACTTGCTTAGGACGGGCAAAAACAAATAAATAAGTATTCTTGCCTCCCAGTAAGCATCTGTTTCGGTACCCCCTTGAGTTATGGCCCACTCCCAGACCTCGAACCCCTATTTGCCACCCAAAATGCCACTCAAGTGATCACTCCCCCAGTAACCCAGGAGAAGACAACAGGAACTAGGAGGATAGCCGCAGGGCATCGTAAATACCAAAACGGACATTCAATATTTCCTCAGCTGATGCCCAACCACACATCCAGCGGAAAAGGCGTATATTTATTTAATTCAATTATAGAATTTTACGATTATGGACGACGACTGACCGTCCGACCGGGCCGAGTCATAATTCGCACAAGTGCAAATCGAAGGGCCCCTCAGACCGTTTCCCATATTTCTCCCCGCAAACACATACATTCTCCATCTCGAATTCGAGAGCGATTCCCCAGCGACTTGCAGCGGTCGACGCGCTAAGTTGGCAAACAGTTTCCGCTTCCGCTCGGACTCTGCCATATGTGGCTTTGCCTGCCTTAATGACCTTCCACCCACCGAGCAGCGGCACCCACTCTCCGGCTCTTTTTTGCTGCGGCTGTGGGTCAAATTGAAGTGCTTTTTATTGCCCCGCAGCTTGTTGCTCCAGCTCCCGCTCCTTCTGCTTTCCCGGGTTTAGTTTCGCATAATAATCCAATTGAATGGATGAAGGCGTTGCCTTCCGCCGCCTTCCTTTCATACATAACGCCCCATTGATTTTGGATTATTTTTTAGTGCCTTGACTACCTTTTTGGCCTTTTGATGGCCCTGTCGCCCCACGCCACTGCCTTTTGGCTCTGGCTGTGGCTCTGTGCGCTTCCACTTGGCCACTTTGGCAGTTGACGCACGGCAACAAAAATAAGTATTATTCAATGCGCATTTAATGGCTAATTTCTTCATGATTGTATACCTGAATTGGCTTTATATATTAAATATAAATTATAATCGTACAGGTCTCAAAGGAAGCCCTATTTGGAATGCATTAAATCTGGCTCTTGCATCTTGTAACTTATTATTATAAGCTTATTTCGGTATAGATTTTTCTGTGAGTGCACTTCTCGCCAGTTGAGTTGCCAGTTGGCAGCCTTTGAATACTGTCTGAGACCTGGCCAAGTCGTGGGCTGTCGTCGTGGAATGCCTTTTTCTCTTGACGTGACAATGCATTGTCAACGTCGCCGGAGCATGACGTGTCTTGGCTCGGCTTGGCTGAGGAATGGCTTGAATGGTATACATAGCACTTGGAGCTGGCGATATAAACTCTGTGTTGCTGTGTAGGGCAACACACTCCCCCCAAATATCTCTGTACTTTGCCCCAATGTTAGGCTTTAATACGAGGCTAAGTGCCTACAAGCAGGGCAAACAGTTAGGGTTCTTCTTTGGGATTTAATTAAATTGGTTTATCTAAATATTTCGTTTTTTATGATTAAATTCGTCCTGACACTAAAAAATTTTATAGGGCTACGAGTAATATTCGTCAATGTCTATTTTTCAAGAATCGTCCTACGTTTATTCCAAGTATTTTTCAATTATTCACAGTAATCAGTGACTGGCTTCTGGCAGCCAATCGATCGGCCACTTTAATGGGGCCTTCTGAAATTCCACAAACTGTCACACAATGCGACACACACGCAGGGCTGGCACCAAAAATGGTCGCGCATGCGCAGCAAATAAAAATAAATTGCGCTTAATAACGATATTTTATGCAAATTTGGCTAAAGCCCAAAACAAAGCACAAAAGCAGTTGAAAAAACGAATAAGTTGAGCTGGCTAAGCCGCATTTTAAGGTGCGCGTTATGAGCATAAATTCTGTCATAGACAGCTTGCGCAAAAAATGAAGTATAGTTTTGATTTCACTCAAGCCAAGTCTCCGCTTTCGGTTTTTATTGCCGCTCATTGGACCCCTCCGCCATCTCTTTTAGTCCCCCACAACGACCGATCGACAATGGCCGCCAATATGGCGGTCTTCTTCGCGTACAGTCGCCGCCACCAAATGCAAATGAGCCAGCGGAAATTTCTCTTTAAATACACACACTTTTTTGGAGGGGTTTAATGGCATTTACTAAATGAGTATCTCGAGTTTCCGGGCTCTACTAGATTAAGACTTGAATACTGTTTGTTGATGAACGACTTACATTTAAATCGAAAGAATCTAAGCTCTCTTAGTAATTTTTAAATAGGAATGTTATACCCGTTACAAGTTCCAAGTCGGATCACTTTCTAGTCCCAGGCTGTACTTACTTTTGAGCTTACTGCTGCTGGAGGCCTCCCTTGTCCATGGCGGATCGCCGTGTCCGGAGAAGTCCCTCAGCTTCAGATAGCTGATGGTCAGTCTTATGATGGACGCCTTGTCCAGCTGACTGGTGATGGCTGCCGGCAGGGGCAGCATCTTGGCCAGCTCGTAGAACTCGTAGTTCTCCTTGCCGCGACGGGATCTCGCCGCATCCCTCGACTTCTCCTTGCGCAGCTCCAGGATGCTGTCAATAAATAAGGAGGAATTATTATAAATACAATATTAAAGGGACAATATAGACGAAAATAAATCAGTTTACATAAGTAGACACTGACGAATGGCGGAGAGGTGGAATAATAGGGGAGCCCGATCGGTCCGAAGAGGGGACTTCTCTTCGCACCTGTCAGAGCGTCTTCAGCCATTTGTTTGGCCAAACCCGACGGCTTTTGTGATGGAATGGTGTCAAACCGAAACCCTAACTAATTGCCAGACATTTGTCAGCCTTTCAGCGCTCTCGGCGAGTGGGTGGGGTGAAGGGTTCCTAGGGTCTCTCGGGCACAATAGCTGGCACAGACAACAGTTTGTCCCTGGACAAATGGCAGCTCATTTGTCGCTAGTGAGCGAGTGAGAGAGTTTTTCCCAGTCCGAGCTTCTCGTCGACCACTGACGTTTTCATTACGATTTCCCAGCACACATTTCGCCCGGATCTCTATGAAAAAGCCGCCTCCCAAAACGATCCCATCTCCTCCTCAACCTCCAGTTTTGTTATGTTATTTTCCCTAAATGCCCAGAAAACTTTTCATTCACCGCCGCCGATCCCCAAGACAGTTGCTGTGGATGTGGATGTGAATGTGAATGTGAATGTGGATATGGATCTGCTCAGCCTTCTGCGGTTCCGCTATCTGCTGGCGGCCATCTCTCTGTGAGCATCTTCGTCGGAAACAGAAAAAGACCAGGCTTCAAGCCTTCATAATTTAAGTTTGTTGACAACTCTTTGCGGTTGCTGTTTTGACCTGCAGTGAAATCAGTGTGTGCGCTACGCGAACTTCGGAGGGCATGGCGGTTTAAGAGAGAGTCCTAAACATGTATATTTATATATTAATAGTTCTTTTAAAGAACACGTCTCTGTTAGCTTATTTGAAACACTTCTGTAATAATTCTCCTCTAGTTTTCTTCGAATTGCCATTGCATAAGGACAGCTGACCCGCTGAGTCCTTGCCCTGTGTAAAAAGGAGCGCTCAAGGGAGGGGGAGAAAGAGAGACAGAACACTGATAAAGCAGTAACGGTACTCAGTGCTATTTTTACCTTGACAAAGGCCCCGGGGCCACACTTCTTATCCTTTATTTCCTAGCCTTTATCCTTGTGTTGTCCTGGGTTGTGAGAGCCCAGGCATAAACAAAAGATTGGGTGACTTTCGCTCTCTTTCTCTGACCGCAGTAAGCCGCTTACCCCGTCTTGGGATCCTGTAATTCCCGCATTAAGCCGCTAATCGAATTGCCTATCGGGGTTCTCCTATAAAAATATTTGCACTCTCCGTGCCAATCAAGTGGAAAAGAAGTTCCCCAAGGGATTTGCGATAGAGAGATTGAGATAGCCATTAACATTTCACACACATGATGTGGGGACCAATAAATGAGAGTTACCTAAAAAAGTAATATATATTTAATTCTTCCCTAAACTAGTTTCCTAATCGTCTTTTTGAAAAACAAATACCCATAAGGAATGCCTGTTTCCAATAACTTGCAATTTGTGCGAAATTTTAGGCAATTTTCGTTAATGACAGGCAATTTGTTCCTCTGTTAGACAGTGGCGAATTTCGTGCGAAATTAAAATCGAGGCCGCACATCATTTGTCAAGGCAACACCTCCGATGCGGCCACATCTCACTCCCCGCCTGATTTGAATGGCATTTCGGTGTTGACGATATTGACGAGCCCAAGATTAATGTTTTAGCCCAAAATTGAATTTGGAAAGAAGGTTTCCCTTAACGGTGCCGTTTTTTATTAGGAAAGCATTTACACGGCCTGTAACATACCGCCAGGTACACTGACATCTCACTAAACGTAATTTCAACACAACTAATTAAAATTGCTGTTGTGATGCCCTGCTCTTTTTGTCTCTTTTTAAACAAAAAGCAAGTGGCGAAGGGAAAACTGGCTTGGCCCGTGGCAAAGCCCAAGTCGGGGTTTCTTTTTAATTATCAAAAATATTTTTATGACGGTTTCTCGGCTGCGATACGGATCTCCAGCCCCATTGCCGCGGAGCCCGAGCCGAAGACGCAGAAATCCGGACCGAGGCTACAACTGGAGACGGAGCTCGAGACTGGAGACTCGAGTTGAGAGCCAGAAGCCGACGCGGCTTCAGATAAAG
This sequence comes from Drosophila nikananu, assembly GCA_008042635.1. NCBI lineage: Eukaryota > Metazoa > Arthropoda > Insecta > Diptera > Drosophilidae > Drosophila > Drosophila nikananu. The sequence continues at coordinate 58,045 of VNJV01004908.1, read as the reverse complement.
CTACGCAAAACGAAGCTTCAAGCCGGTGATGAGCGCATTAAAATAAATTTAAGAGCCCACAAAATGTACACATGAAGACGACAATTTCGGTTTAGGCTTGCGCGGACTTCTTGAATGCCCTACGGTGGTAACAAATTGTGACTTTATCTTGATGGACTTTTTTAGAACTCAGCCTCAACTCTGATTCGTTTGATCGATTGGTATCAGTCAAGCAATGCGTTTTAGATCCTACAAGAACATGTTTCGTATTGAATTATTAGCTTTACAACATTACCGAATCCTTCACAATTTACAATAATCAACCCTTTTAACAGTTTTAAAATTAAATTTCACCGAATGTTGGTTGTTCAAATAAAGTTCTTTTTTTTGTTCTGAAAGAATTAACAGTTTGTCAGTGTTGTTTCAGATAGGGGTAATCTTTGTGGATTCTTCGGAAAGAAATGTAAGAATTTCGCAATATGTAAGGTGTATTAGTAAAGCTTTCAATCTTTTCGGATCCTACGATTTTAAGCTATAGTTCTTTTCTGAATTGATGTGGTGTTCTCTTGGGATTTATTAAAATTTCCATGGGATTTGCCATGCTTTATTTAGAGAACACATCATAGGGTTACAAATGGGTCTTAAAATTCGACTTCAAGCTTAGGATTTTGTTTTAGGTTTTAACTAAACTCATCGGGGTATTACTAAATCATTTTCTTCAGATAAGGTGGTAACCCAATATTTCCTGATTTCTAATAGATTATATAGTTTCTAAACACAGTCTGTTGATAAATCTCTTTCAGATTCTCCTTTCGCGGACTACTAACCCCGGCTCGATGGGCTGTTGCTGGGCATGCATGCCGGGTCCTGGCGGCTGCTGGTGTCCGGGCATCTTGTTGTATGGCGGCATGGCGCATAGGTCCTGGGTGGGCACCATCCAGCTGTGGCTGAACGGCACCGCCGGCATCGCCAGGGAGCCCATGGTCGCCATGTGGGAGCCGGGATGCCCGGGCGTTGGCTGGCGCTGGTAGCCGGCGTAGTCCATGGCCACGGCAGCCTGGTACGGCAACATGTCGCTCTGGCTATCGAAGGGTCTTTGGACTAAATGGTCTTTATGAGTATTTTCGAGATTTCCGCAGTTGGCGAGGACCTTTTGTCCTTAACACTTAACACATTTTCACTACTATATATTGCACTTGGTTGCTTTGGTTGCCTTGGGCTAGGTAGGATTCAGGGCTGCGAAGGCCGCCGCATCCTTTTGTGTCCGTGACACCAGACGCGCGTGTGGTACGTGTCCCCAATTATCCAGCGACCGTCTACGGGTCACGCACTGCACGGATGCGGATGTGGATCCGGATCGGGAAACTAGCCGTCAATCGATTGGCATTCAAATGAGGCGCGCCGCGTCCAGTTCATTTATCTCCGGCACTTGGCACGTCTCCGGGCTTCTGTTCGGGCTCGGGTTCGACGGAGACCTGCCAATTACGGTACGCACTGGAGAGCCGGAGCCGGAGCGAAAGGGACGGATATGGAGGCACTTGCACGGCCGGGCTGCGTACGTGAAACTGCAGCTGATGACGCTGGCACGGCGAACGCTCCACGGAATACGGAATACGGAGTACGGAGTCGGAATCGGAATACGGAGTACGGAGAGCTACGGTACGTCCGTCGCTGGCGAAGAGTACGTGCAGAATAATCCCAGAGTCACGTTCGAGTCCGAGCCGAACAAAACCAAAGCAGGGCAGAAGGAAAAGAGCGGCAGCGAAGCAGCAGAGGCGGGCGTGCGAGCGAGCGAGAAGACTGCTAAAATTCGGGGGTGACAACTCGCAGCCGAAGCTGAAAGACGAAGCACGAAGTCAAGTCTGATGGGGCAGCCGAGGCAGCGGCGCCAGCTTAGCCAAGTGCAGCAGGGTGACTCGTTTTCAAAGGAGACGACATTAAACGTGTTAAAGGTAGGGCTAGAAGTGCAGATTTAATTCATCAGTAAATATTACTGAAACTACTGATTTCCAAACCTTATGTTATATTGAAGGATTTGGCGAAGGTTTCCTATGTCTTAAGGTATTCAAGATTCTTTGATTAAATATTTTAATGAAAAATCTATACAATCCTGAACTTTTAAAAAATGGCATTTCTAACTCCTTTTTTTTCAACAAAAAATGATCCACCCTAGCCCTCTCAGGTGCATGTGCCTGTGTGGGTGAGCGGCACCTGACCGCCTGCAGAGTCATGTGCGAGCAGCGCCAGTAGCATTTTAAGCAGCCTCACGCTTTCCAACACACACACCGACAGGGGCGGGAGCGTGTGTGCGTGCAAATGGGCGGGACGTGACGCGGCGTCGAATCGGAATCGACATAGTGCGCATACAAAATGAGCCGCATCTGTGCCGGGCGAGCGAGCGGGATAGCGCGAGGCGACTGAAAGGGATGGCTGGATGTACGTGCTTGTTGGCAAACTGGTTTGTCCTAGCGCCATCTCCTTCGCGCTCGCCCATTGCCCCGTCTCGCTTGCGTTTATGTACTCCAAAAAAAGACAGAGAGGCAGAAGGAAAAAGAAAGAGAGAGAGAGGGCGATGGGGCTTTTGTTTGGCGCTGCTGCACGCGCAGCAATTAGTTTACTTCTTTACACATTTGGGAATTCGCCTCTCTCTCGCTCACTCGTGCTGCGTGGGTGTTGTTGCGTCGCCGCGCCTTTTTATGTGTGTTTGTGTATGTGACCGAAATGCCAATGAGAAGCGCAGAAGTAAAGCCTACGGATGGATGTCCTGCGGAATGAACCTGAACCCTGGAACCTGCGGCACATAGCAGAGAGCGGGGGTCTGGGGGCACAGGTAGCTGAGGCGGGGGAGCGTTTTGTTATTCCGGGCTCGCACAGACAGAAGCTGTCTCTTTTATGTGCATAGTTGCCCCCTCTACTAAGAGCGGGAGGAGCAACATCCTTTTAATTTCCACGGAAGAAAGGCTCCACAATAATCAAGGTGTGGGTCACCATTCGCTGGCAACATTGAAAACTAAATGGGGAATATAGGGAAAGTTTGCAAAGGACATTGATTGAAATGCGGAAAAACGTGGATTAAAGACTGGCTAAAATTGTATTTTCTTATAATTATTGAGTAGTAAATGCCTTTTTCGACATAAAAAAGTGTTGATAATTATTTTTTTATTCATTGTATAGATTTTTATTATAATTATTAAATATTTTTTGTTGTATTATTTTTTATAATTTTAAGGATTTAACACATTTTAAAATTGGGTTCCATTATAATTCTCAAGTAATATTTTGAGAGGTTGCAAGGACAGTAAACTTATCTGTTACCTTTAAAATGTTTTTTGATTGGTAATTATAAAAAAATACTAAGACGTTTGTGATCCCAAAATACCACATTTCAATAGATAAACGAGAAATAAATTTAATCAGTGGCTTTAAATCCTTATTTCCTTTTCCCTGATACCTAATTCCACTGGCAATTTCCGTTGTTTTCGCAAAAACTAGAGCAAAGTCGTTGTCTTGGCCTTAACCACGGCCAATTTAAAGCTTGCCCCCTTCGGAAACCCCAACACCAACCCCAGTCACACTCCCAGGGAGGAGGAGCTGTGGTGTAGACATTACGTAAGCGTATCGTAACTGGAACATGTGTAGAAACCGAAACGTGATCGATTTCTCGGGAGAGAGTGAGTGAGATGGCGGAGAGGAGACAAGTTGGCGTAGCGAATTCTCCCACAATTACGGCAGTGGCGGCGGCGGCGGCAATTGTGAATTTTAAAAAGGAAACGTGCCAAGTGCTTGGGTCAGGCGCAGGGGGTTGCAGGGGACGGGGGCAGTGTCCAACGAGAAGAAGAGCTAGCTGCAAGGAAGAAGAGGTGGCCGGCCGAGTAGACAATGAATGAGGAACTCGAATCCAGCGCGCTCGCCATAAAAATCGAACGTGGAAAGCGTTCGCGCTTCCGGAATAAACGCGAGGATGCGGGGCTTTTGGGGGGGCCAAGCGGGGGCTGTTGGCCATGTCCACGTCCACGTCCACGTCCATGTTCACGTTCACGTCCAGACACCGAGCAGACATCGTGGTCATCATCGTCATCGGCAGGCCGGCATTGAAATTGTCCGGGGGCGCGTGAAAGAACCCTCTTCTGTAGGTCGGCAATTGGCAAATGCGTGCCCACTGAGCGAAAATACGTCATTAATTCTTGACTTTAGAGTTCCAAAAGGAAGTTATTTTTTTCTGACAAGCTTTCTTCTTTACTCGCTTAGATTCCGATAAATAATTTGGTTAATTAATCGGAGTTTAGAGGTAGTATTTAATGATGATGTCCAGCAGGTTCTAAGAACATAATACCAGATTAGGCTATCCTAATCTATTCAAGATCATAAAATACTAGACATTTTTTCTGAGTGTGTGGACTGAGTGTGGAATGCGAGTGTGGATGGCGATTGTGGACGGCTTCCAGTGGCCGGAGGACAATGGCCACGGACGTGCAACGATGCGTGTGGTGGCGCCTCAACCCCATACCCCTACCAGTAGCCACTTACCTACCGGGCTACCACCCCCTCGCCATTTTGAGGTGCGTGTGCGTGCTGCGGGCGACGCTGGGAACATGGACATGAATTTTCATTTCGGTTTCGGTTTCAGTTGCGCTTTCTGCTTTGGTTTTTCGAAAAACACTTGTAGTATTCCAGTCAGGAGCCTCGAATTCGCTGCATGACTTTTATGAATGAAAAAGCGAGAGCGGCTAGAACTAAAGCTCAAGTGACTGGCGCACGTCTGCGCCGGGCCTGCTCCTCCACATCACATCACATCACATCACGTCTCTCACGGAGACACCACAGTAATCATTGGAGGTGACCAGAGTCTCAAATATCCGCAGGATTTACACTTTACGGGTTTGATATGCAATCGTTATTCCTTATTTACAAATTTATATAAAGTCGAAGTCTTTACTATGTTTTTGTAAACATTAATAAATGGGATAAAGTCGATGCATTTCCACCGTAAAATGATAAATTGAGAGTGCATACTGTTACAGTGAAGTTGAAAAAGCCAGAGGAAGCCAACAGGGAATTTGTTAAGGAATTGAGTCAGAAACATTGCGGGTTTTGGGGTTAGACTCCGCAAAGTTGGCAGTCGATGCATCCATCACGTTTACTCGGACACACGAGGCGTCCATTTCAAATAGGAACGTAAACGTAAACGTGATGTTGGCCAGGCCAGATCCATAACAATACATATATGCGAAAACCAGCAACCAAATCAGAAGAGCAAGCATTTAAGGGCGCCTCAAAAACAATCAATAAACACGTGATCGTCCCGATAAGATAGCGTGAGGATTCTCAGTGGAAAAAGGAGTCAGGGGAGGAAGCAATAAACTAACCGCGATCGCTGATCTGTCACCATTTCTCCTTTCTTCACTCTCTTTCTCTGGACTTTACTGACCAGAAGGCGGGCCGAGCCCCATAAAACTGACGCGAGGTGATAAAATAGCTAAACAGAATGATTTCCAGAAGAATCATTCCTGCACTTGGAGAAATTTGGGAAACCAGTATAGATTTTAATCAAATTTGTTTAGTTTAACAGAATTAATGCTATTTAAATGTATAAAAGGAACTTGTAAATTTTAGATATTCATCTTAGGCTTTGTTAAGAATAAGGATCAATAATAATAATCTGTAATCTGGATTAAATTCTCCTATATTATATATAACAATAATGTTTCCAGTGTCTGAGGCTGCCACTCGCTCGAAAAGAGTAGCCTGGAGAAATGCATTATCTGCTTGTCAGATCTGAGGAGGTTATTTTTATGGCCTAACTGTTTCTCGATTGTGTTACACAACGCAAAACAAAACAAAACGAAAGCAGTGACAACAGAAACATCGGGGAAGTTCATAATTCAAAACCACAGAGAGATCAACAATTAAGCAATAAAACAACAGGCCGAGGAGGCCATGAAATCGGAGTAGTGCAGTTCGGGAGCGTGATCTTTATCGCCGCTGTGCGTGCTTCCGATGAAACGTTCTCTTTGGGATGCTCTCTTCATCGAGGTCTTCAGATCTTGAGATCTCTGAGCTTGGGTAATAACTTTCACGGCCCAAAATGATGATTATGGTTTGATGGTTCGTGGGGTCCACTTTTTCTTGCCAGAAATAATGTTCCAAAAGGATTTAAATGTAATTCAGGATAGGATAAGGATCAAAATAAAATCTAAAATGATAGTCCTTTCTTTGAATATTCTAAGAAGATACTATCTTGTACCATCTTATTAAAAAAAATAACTGCAAATTCAAAGACAGCAGGGTATTTTTTTTATTTTAGACAGAAACTTACAACACATAGAAGAAGCCCTTTTCGGCCCCATAAATCATATATATTCTTCATCAGCATCAATAGGAGATTCGATAAAACTGTATCTAGGAGCAAAAAATTTTTTTTTTTTTTTATTATTTTATAAGTTATTAAAATTTAAAAAAATTAATAAAATAATGTATTTTTGGCTTAGTTATGATACATTTTGATTAGGCCCAATTGCAAGCTTAGGCTTAGCTTGGCTTTCCTTATTCTTTTTCTATAAACATTTTTTTCTCCTCTAGAAAAATAGCTTTAATAAATTTCTTTTCATGTCTTTGCATAAACAATTTTCAGTCAATCTCTGAAGCTTCGTGTGCTTTTAAAGTTTCCGTTATTGGTTGGTAAATTATCAAAACAATGAAAAGTGGCTATAAATAAAAAAATTAATTGATAATTTCTTCCGTACCCCCTTTGCCAATCTGTTTCTCTCCGTTCAACTCAGCTTTCCATTAGCTTTTCGCTCACTTTTCTGGTATTTAGCTAAATAATTCGGATTCCTGCGGCAGCACAAAAGTGTTCAGTTGTGATCGGAATTAATAATTAATATTCTTGCACCTTCCGAAACTGTGTCGCCACCGGCTGCCTCTTCAATGTGGCAGATCATAAAAAAAGAGTCAAGTAGGAGCAAAAAGAAGAAACTACTGCATGACCATGACAACGCAAAAAAAAGGGGGATACTTGCTGGGGAATATAGAGACTGGAACCGGAGAATAAGGATGTTGTGAGAGCCGCTGTACTCAGCTATGGTTGTAAGAATTACCTTGACAATATAAATGTAAATTTAAAAACATGGAAAACATCTCGAAAATAATGTCAAATTGGGGCCTAAAATCTTTTAAATGCTTAGGGGTTTAAAATAAAAATACTAACATTTGAACTGGAACTATTAAAAATAAGGAATTGAAAAAAGTTTTTAAAAATGCACGAGAAACAAGAATAGTTTGAACTCATTAGTATGATAAATGTGTATCTATATTCATGAACATTAAGTACAAGTTTTGCCCTAGTCTGATATACCCTCCAATTATACCCTCTGAAGATGCGCCAGGACCTTGTCCGCTGCGCCATAACCCTCGCTGCGGCTGCTCGCGAGCTGGAAGCGTGTTCGGGAGCCAAAGTGCATTCTTGGCATGGCTCGAGGTTGGTTAAAATCGGTGGAGGGCCCTGAAGCGGAGTTGGAAGACTGGAATTTGCTCCAGGTTTTTTGCGCTTCACTCTTGCTTTGTTTGTGCCTCGCTTTGCTTTTTGTTTTTGTCAGTTTGTCATTTGCGTTGTTCAATTAATTGCAGAAATCAATTTGAGCAATGCAACTTTACCTCATTGCTGCATTGTTCGTTATTGCTCTGCGCTCTGTGCTCTTCAGTTGATCGATTCATTGGAAACGGATTCGGATTCGGGAAGGAATTGGGACTGTGCTGCTGGCCACTGCTGGGTTACAGCTAATTGCTACAAGACTCGCCTTCCAGAGTACAGAGTCTGAGAACCGGGAGGAGAACTCGTCTAGGATTCTACTCCTCCTCCTCTGCCCACCGAGTCTTCTTCAGATCTTCCGGCATCGAGCCAAGAAAAAGAGTGTGACAACGCGCGACAGCCTCGAGATAAATCCAATTAGTCCGATATTTGTACTTTTTATGTGAGAATTCCCATTAAAAATGTAAAATGTCATAACAAAACGAGAACAAGACAACAAGTCAGCAAACGGGCAGACAGCGCACATCAAGTGGCAGAGCTTCGGCATCGAGTCGAACTTTCTCTACACTAGGTTAGCGCAGGAGAATTGCTAGGAAGATGGCTAAACGTCTACAGATTTCTGTGATGTTTTACTTGATGCTGTGGAGCGTTGGTAGAAGAACATAGCCCGTTTTTTGGGTTGGTATTTACAATTGATAACACACATAAATTCTCCCCTAAAGTCCCTTCTTTCAGCTTAGGGTTATCTCACTTAAATATATTATTTATTTGTTCAAAATTCTTGTGATTTGATAGCAAAACGCTTAGCTAACCTAACCGCCTGGCATTAGGATACCCTGAAAGCTGGCAGCAACGGTTTCTGGTCTTAGCCGCGGATACCAGGTATCTCATAGATGCGCCTTTGACGTCTGTCGCCGACTGGTGAACACGGCCACGGATGGGGACTGGGACTCGGAGCGCGATGGAGCCAGCGGCGACGACGACTTCTCTGGCATTCAATAATTTTATGCTAACAAATGCGATGCGCAGTCGCCGCCAAGTCAGGTGGCGCTGAGAAAGGGGCTGCGGTCGGGGCTGGATCGGAGGAACTGAATCATTTACGGTAACATTAACACTTACCGCGCATTCACCGAGGACTGGGCCGCGCCGATCTCCTCCATGGACTTTCTGCAAGAAGAAATGGTTGAGAAGAAGGGTAAAGAGCAGAAGGGGAGGGCAGAAGAAAGCCTCAGCAAAAAAGACCGCGTTTAAGTCGCGCTGTTGAATTCGATTAGCGTGAAGCTGTTACGGCGGGAAAAAGCTGTGGCATTTTCTAAATAAATTAAATTAGCCGATAAATGTCTCGGCTCACTTGTTGGCTTCGCTCACCTGTCGCCCCAGCACAGAGCATCCTCGCGGTATCTGCAATGGAGATGGGATCGTAGCATTAGCGGGGCTCTATTAATTTATCAGAAAGTACACATTCTCTGCAGGGTCAACAGGAAGTGCAAGGAGCCATGGAACTCGGTCTGTTCGTGGTTCTCCTTGCTTCTGTGAGACCCTTACTTGGAGACTAGAAGGGATTGGTCTTTCTTAAAGATATTCAGGATAGTGGTTTTGAAGAAAGTAAATAGACATTCCCCTCTAATTTCCCATATCCCTATATTTGCCAAGAAAATCAAAGCACAGCATTAGCGAAGATATGTTCGATGAAACCACAAGGTCAACAGGAAGTGCGGCGCATAAGAAACCGGCAATCTGTTCAAATTATACTACAACTGGACATTATATGCGGGGTTCCACTTTATAATCAAGTGCAAGCACCGATCTAAAATTTATTGATTTGTCCCTCGGCCCGCTCTCTGCTCTCCCCCCCCTACTCGTGCTCCTCCTGGAGTCGTAAATCATTGCCCCCAAAAGGTATAACCCTATTTCGCGGTCTCTCTCTCCTTCCCCGAAAATTTGCTGACCCTTTTTCGGCAGTTTTGTGGCTCGATCCGTCGCTCCGTCGATCGATCGATCGACGCCGTCCAAGGGGAAGGAAGTGATTCGAGTGGAGAGCATTCGGGGGCAATTATCAAAATTGTAATTTGCTTCGCGGATTTTCTCTCTCGGCTTCCTTTAATTTCGATTTGATTGAGTTCATCATCGGTAGTCGCAGGTCAAGCTTAGACCTCAAGAAAGGGGCAGTGAGAGTAGATCGGGGAAGAAAGTGTTCAATTATGGGGGAAAGAGATTTGATTTGGGAGTATTCGAAAGGCGGAGATTTTAACTATTATTTTGGTTTGCTGTTTACCTAGGAAACCAACCAATTTATAATTTATAATCTATGGCACTTAATCTTCTGTATAAAAATTTGAAACAGCACTTGATAGAGTGGTCTAACTTTGTTCCCCTTCTAAAAATTCCTTCACTCTATTCTTCAAAGCCCCAACTCACCCACCACCCACCTCCCATTATTTCCAACCCACTGGGAGACACGTGTTCCCCCTCAACGATCGCTGGGGAATGCCGAGGAATTCACCGAGATCGGAGAAAGAGCGTCAGCGAGGAGGCAGGCAAACATCTCCTGTGGCTGCTATTTTTAAGTGTTGGCATAAAAGGCTCCTCCTGCAGCAATGAGATGTCAACATTGCTGCACAATGAAAAAAGGGCTAAAATAAAGCTCGATAATAACAGATAATTGTGTAGAACATAGGCCAACTATTTGGCTGGACGACTCCGGTTCTGGCCGAGAGCTCGGGTTGAGGGCCACAAATCAAAGCCTCATCAGCCGAGATATAAAGTTCAAGTGATCGGATACATCGATCGGTGTACTCTCTGGTCGCCCTCTCAAGTAAAATCACTGGGAAAAATAAGTACTTCTCATTTAGTCCTGCCAGATGAAGTTAAGAGAAAAAACCTCTTGAGTTAGTTCAATTATAATTCAAGGGCAAAGAGACTAACAATGAAACTATTTAAAACCCTTTCAAAAACGTTCCACTGGATGTAGTTTTAACTGAGAATATATAATTTCTCTGAGTGCTCATCGTTCTGTTTTTCTGTGCACCTCGTCTGTCCTGGCTGGCATCCATCCATCCATCCAGCCGTCGATCGATCCAGCGGGCCAGCGAGCCAACAGCCATCCATCGATTCCAGTGAGTGTCACCCGGTTCTCCAGCGGGAGCGGGAGCTGGATCGGCCCAATACATCGTTGTCGTCGTCACTTTGATTGCGTTTCGTGCCCAATTAGTCTCAGAGCACTTGAGTGCGTAAAAACTTGTACCGCACCATAAATAAATTGGCAAGAGGGGAGGAAGACAGGAGCCAGCAGTGGCCGAAGTCGCGGTTCCCCTCCCTTTCGGCTCTCGAGGCACCGTGTTGTCGCCAGGACTGTCAATATAAGGAGGCAGGTAGGTCGGTCTAGGGCCTGCTCCGCTCTCAAACTGGGCAGTGGAAATTACATAAGGGCTGGCCAAAGCCGACTATTAAGAGGCTGTCCCTGGGCTCACCCGGAGTGGCCATAATTATGGAACATATTTCATAATAATAAGGTGTGTAATCTGCACATTTAACTGGCCCCTGCAGTCGCCCTCCGATTGGGGTTACGATGTTTGTACATACTTAAAAAGCGATAAGTAAGGTTGTCATCGGGCGGAGAGATGGCAGATCTTGAAAGGGTTCTTAATGTTTACTATATAATTACGGCAGGATGTTTTTTTGTGAAGTTCAGGTCTTGGCATGATTCGGTTAGAGTTAACTCGCTGTCTAACAATTAATTCGCCCCCTGCGACTTCTGTTCCGCCTAGAAACAAACCCCATATGAAGTGGATTTTCCCACCGTCACCGTGGAATCGCCTCCAAATAGCTTCCTGCTGCTCGATTGGCGAATTTCATCACGATCATTGCAAAACCCGCTCCACTGTCGAGCGCGGATCGATCTGCTCCATGCTCCACTCCGAAGCGGCGACAGATCGTATTTACTTTTTGAATGATGCTGTCAAAGGCCCCAAAGCGATTTGTGGTTGGACACTGATCGCACACGCGATCCCCCCAGCACCCAGCACCCATTCTCCAACCGAAAACCCAATCCTCCCCAGCCTCCCCTCGGTGGCCTATCTATCATTATTGATTGTGCCCAAAAGAGACGAGGATGGAGGAGGTGGGCTTGCGGTAGCGCTGGACAATTATTTATATTAAAAGCCAACTGAGCGCAACTCCGCGATTTCATAGATATTTATTGGTATTGATTAGCTTTTTAAGTTGTAGTTTCCCGACAATTTTCAATCGCTGACCTCCTGGCAAGTCCCTTTCCCCTTATTTAATAACGTTTTCCCCCAAAACTTTTGTGGGGCGTTTATTTCTGCTTAATTTTATTTTGGCTTTGCCTTTAACGTAATTTCTGTTTCGGTTGTTTTCTGCCGTTCCTCCGCCTGGCCTTAATATCAAATTTTCGCTCTAAATTCCGCTGATCAATGATTGCCTGTTGCCGAGCCCGAACCCAATCCCCAACTCCACCTCCTTGCGAACCCTCACTGGCTTCCTTTTGAAGTCACAGGCCGCTGACTGACTGACTGACGAACTGCTGTTCGAGTGATCGACTTGGACTCCGCTGATCATCATCATCGTCGTCGATCCCAGCCAGTTCTCCACCGACCTTGCGGACGCTGCTCCTGCTGCAGTTATTGTTGTCGGCAGGGATTCCAACAATTTCGAAAACTTCTCATACATATTTATAAGTTTAGCAAAGTTTTTTGCAAAAAAAGGAAAACAAAAATATAAGGAAAAGAAAAAGGAAGTGTAAAGCTCAGCCTACAACTTTTTCAGTAATACACTCACTCGAGGAGAATGACTGCAAGATTTATTATGGCTTAGTTGTTCGGAAAAATAATATTTCGGTGAGAGAAATGTTTATTAATTTATGTAACTGCTTAGATATTCAGATATACGTTTAATTCTCTATATAACAATAGTCCTGATTAAATTTTTAATTTAATTTAATTTCTTTAATGAGGCAGCAAAGAAAACTTCTGACAGAGTCTTTTGATATTAAGATTCAAATTATCATTAAATCTTATACATTATCTCTTAGAGTATGTGAAAATTCGGTCTCCCCTTGAAACCTGTCTCCTTAACTTGATTTTTGTCGACGATTATTGAAGAACTTTCGGGTTGGTCCCTTGGAACCTTATCTCAATTATTTGATCGCCCGGCAACAGGGCACTTTTCTCGCCGAGGAGGCGATACCCAATACCCGAATCCCCCAGAATGTACTATACCTCGGTATCTGCTGCCACTATCTACGCATAGTCAGAAGTCATAACTCGCGAGTCGTTAGTCGCTATATAGTCACTGGTCCAATGTGCAACCATCGATTTATGAATCGCTGGCTAATCATCGCGCTAATCCAGCATTTGATATTCCACTCAGGGATTTGTACTTTTGCACTCTGGGTGTGCAGGCTGTGTAGGGTTGGCCCTTGGGTGTGCCAGTGTGTGTGCCGAGTGTGTGTGTGGTGTGTGTGCCGTTTAATGATTGTTATTGTAACACGGCATGAATTTCAATTAATTTTTGCGCGCTACCAGAAGAAGAACCCGCAGCCAAACCCAAGCCCGAAAGGAGGAGCTCGCCGGCGACTTGTCTTGGCGTTGATGAAATTGTTGGCTCACTTTGAGATTCGCCGGCAGCAAGGACATCCTCCTTGCCGGCGACTGCGGAGTGGTATCCGTGTAATAGCTTTATGCCTGCGGCTGTGTGAACATCAAGCTCATCAACGTTGCTATGGCAAAAGCCATCCACACCAGATAATGCTTGAGTGCACTGGAAAGAAAGTGTAGATGACACAGTCAAGAGTTTTCTTGACTTCTATCTTGGTGCCCCAGTAAAAGTTTTAATATTCGCTTAATTCTACCAGGAGCGGAAATTTGTATCTTCTATGACTCATTAGCTGAGAATTAAAGCCTTCTGAACTTGTTGAAAATTTAATATATATTGAGATTTATGCAAGCTTCTTGGCAGTGGCTTTCCCTGTATAAGGCAGCTTTAAGAGGCTCGAGTTTGTTGGTCCCTCTCGCTTCTCCCAGTGCACCTTGGGCTGCATCTTTAGCCAATTGAGGAGCCCGAGGCAACGTTGTAATTTGCCTCAACCGGCAACTTGATGCCGCAGCTCCTGCTGCTGTTGCACCTTCGGCGCGGCGGCGAGTGGGTGGAGTGTTGAGAGAAATCGAAGGGGACTGCCGGTGGAAAGTCAATTTCTGTTCAAAGAGCTTCGTCCTGCTCAAGCTGCTTGGTGTTGCGCCTGATTTGCATAATTTAATTGAATGTGACGTTGGCCGCAGGAGGCGGAGAACGCAGGATGCCGCCTGGGAACCGCTGGGCCAGAGTGGATCTCTTGATCGGTGGTGAGGCGCGGAGCCACCGAACAAGTGTAGTCCGTAATGCATTTTGGGTGGGGCCTGGGCAACACCTTCGCTGTTGGTTCGCTGGCCGGGATCGGGCCTTCCTCCTCCTCTCCTTATTGGCGGGCGGAAGATGGGCTTCTGATGGAAACTACTGATTGAACAGCGGCTTTTCTTTTGTTGCCGGAGAGAGATGCTGGGATAAGGCTGAGATGCCTTTTGAATGAACCGAATGAGGGGAAAGTCCTTAATGTCTTGAAAAGCCTTCAGTCCTGATTTTACAGAGATTTGTAATCTAATTTCCTCTCCTTCTGAGTGGTAAGTTTTGCAATTGGAGGATCCCATGATCTTGGACCAACCTCCGCCTCCTCTCTCTCCTTCTTAGTTTACTGTGTTTTCTCATTTTCCCCATTTGTTTCTCCATATCCATTTGCTGTTGTTCCCGCGTTTGATGTCAATTCGCCGTTTCTCATATGCTCATTCCCATCATCAAGTTTATATGTGTCTGTCCCCCGCCAGATCCCCGTCATATTACCCGCCATATACCCTCCATATACCCGCCATATACCCTCCATATACCCGCCATTATCCCCGCCGTATATCCCCTCGATGGGGCCCCGCATAATCGCAATCATAATCTGCTGCATTTTATTTCATTTTCTCGCGCTGAGGAGCTCTGCTGCTTTCTGTGTGCTCTTTGTTCGGTTTCATTTTGCTCTTTATGCTTTACAGCAATTTCTTAATGGCCGTCTTGCAGTGCTACTAACCCTGGTACCCCGGACCGCCGCCTGACCCCCTGACGGAGCTCATCCTCGCTGGATGTACCGAGGTCCACCAATCACGTTCGAAATATAAATTGTTGAAATGATGGTTTTTCACTGCACATTTCTGCGGTGTTACCGTTGTCTGCGATGGGGTCTTAAAAGCCCCCTCCAGGGGCGGGGAAGCTCAGGGGTCCGACTTGGCCTCGAAAACCGCAAAGAGCTCGGAATCCCCTTTGGCTGACCGTGGAAAATTGTGTGTGGAGATCGCTTTGTGCAATGAAAATGCGGTTCGTGCTCCTGGCGCGCACTCACCCCCCCTTGCTCCTCCCGCAAGAGGAACAGCAACAAAGTTGTCGGCTGTAATGAAAAACAAACGTCCCTGCAATTTTCCAGTTAGGTCAAAACTCTTTTTCAGTCTCCAGACCCCTCTGAACATCCCTCTTCGCTCAGTGTAGTGTAACTTTAACGAATTGAGGCATAAGCAAAGATAAAAACACAAAAAATAAAAAGCGAAAAAATAAAATGAAAATAATGGGAAAAAGACCAAAATGAAATTGAGGCAGCAACGTCATCAGGAGAGGCATCCCATCAAAGGACGCGGGGCAGGGCAGGGACAGCAATCACAGTTTAGATTTCTGTATTCCACCCTTTTGGCTGCCCCTCCTCTCTCTCCCCTCGCTTGTTGTTGCTTTTAATATTACTTCCCCGTCTTACTTCCACGTCTTGGCCAATATTCGCCAAGGTAATAACTCAGGTGATTATAGTAATTATGCGTTCTGACGCGATCCAGCCACGGATAACGCTATTCCGATATAATTGAAAAATGCTGATAGACGCTGATTGTGTGAGCGCAGAGTAGTTGGGCGGAGAGTGGCCAGAGTTCGGAGTTGGAGTGGAAAGCTAAGGTCTGGAAATAGGGACACACCGACTTGTGTGCGCTAGAGATGTGCGAAAGCGAGGTATCGGCGAGGAAACGATACCAAAGACATGTAGTCTTAGCTGGAGATATTTTTCTAATATGTTTAAGGAGATAGATACATTAACACCACCTACAGTTTTCGAATATAGCTTAAATTTTAAATACTCAAATATATTTAAGAAAGACATTCCCAATAGTTCTTTCCCTTTGAAACGTCTATTTTAATTATATTAATTATTAATTATATAACAACATTCGATATTTTAACTGCTGGATGGACACATCATGTTTATGAATATCCTTTTTATATATTCCACTCCAAACCACCTTTAGTCTCCAGCTTAAAACTACCCACAGAGATCGTGCCCATCTCTAGCTCAGCTAAGCCCAAAAAGCCACTGGAAGTCAAAGCTGCTGTGCCGGGATCATGGACTTTTCGAGTATCGCGATATCCGTCCCGGTCTTAACTACAACCTCTCTGCGGCTTATTCGCGGGGCACCGCCAATCAGAGTTCATGAATTACATCGCCATTGCAATATTGTTGTGGGAATGTCTAAAAGAGGTCTCTCGGAGGAGCCCGGACTGGGCTGAGCCGAGCCTGGGTTCCGTGGCTATTGCGGCGAAATGTTCTTTGATGCCGATTTCATTTTTCGATATTGAAAATAACCATGCATTATGGAGGAGTCTTGCGAGAGGAAAACCTGAGAGTCCGGGAAAGGGGAAAGTGAGAGAGTGGCCAAGGTAGGGGGCCCGGGGAACTTATCTCGTGACAATCGCCCGACTTCGTGAGGCGTTCATCGGCCGCCGCTGAGTGAGTGTCGAAAGTGTTATTGTCACGTAAATTCAATTAGTTTAATAATGAGTTTCATCGATGTTGGCACCTCTGCAGGGCCCTCTTCTGCCCTCTACCTTCCCCTACTGCTCTGCTCTTTATTTCGTGGGTAAATTAAATTTTTCGGCCTTTTATCGCAGATTTTCGAGCGGCGAAAGCCACTTTTTGGGTGGTTTTCCTTAGGATGGCCACAAGGTGGCAAGGTGTGAGACTTCGTTTAGCGATTTCTGTTAATCGAAAAGGCGGGGTAGGATTCTCATTATTAAAGATAGAGGAAATGTAAGAAAGTTACCTCTTAAACTTAATAAAATGTTGTTGGGAGATCTTAAGCTTACATTACTTTGTTTGAAAAATAATTGTTTGAAAAAATTCAAGAAAATCAGGAAGTACATTTTTAGCCAAGCATGATCTTTATTTTTAGCTTAAAGAACCTAAAAAATTTGATTATGGGAACATCTTTCCTAAAGCGTTTCCCTATCTATTTTCACCTCAAGCCTCCTTAAGTACATTTCTCCTAACACCCCGTTTTTGTTCCATTTTAATTACCCTGCAGTCACCCCCAGAAGCGGAAGCACTTAAGTGGATTAATTTCCTCTAGTTAGGGGCAGTTCCATCAACTCTTCTCTAGCCATTGGATGACGCTTTCCCGGCACTGGCAACGCCCCCAAAAATTTGCATGCCAAAACGAGGGCGAGAGAGAGAGAGGCGGATAGGATAGCTAGAGCGAAAGAGAGGTGCCAGGTGCAGCTGGATGTGGCTCCTGTGTAGCTTATTTACCTGTAGTACGGGAATCCCTGCGGCACATGCAGATCCATTGGCATCCCACCGGCGGCGCTCAGGTGCGGATGGTGGTGCGGATGCGAGTGCGGATGCGGATGGGAATGCGGATGCGAGTGCGAGTGGTGGTGGTGGTGCGAGTGGATGGGGTGGTGCATCGAGTGGTTCTGGACATGCGCCGCAGCTGCGGCGGCGGCGAATCCTGCATCGGAGGCCATCGAGTGGTGGCCCAAAACGGCGGCCCAGGGCGAGGCCACGAACCCACTGCCGTGGTGCTCCATTCTAGGGTTCTCCTCTATACTATATATATGTTTATCGGGGGCTATATGTTTTGTTTGGATTTGGTTAGGGAACATTAGGGTGGGTCGATTCTTTAGTTTTGTTGATAGAGAAGATATTCAAGAGCAATAAGAAACATATATTTATTTTAGTTAAAAATCATATTTAATTTAACTGGGATAATCCCGGAATTCCCCATTAAGTATATAAACTGATTTTTTTATATTTAATAATATTTTCTAAAAGGAAATTGACTAAACTTTTAATTTAGCTTCTATGTTTCAGAATGTAGACCAAACTCTGAATAGATTAAGCAATTTTAATTTTAAATAGATTCAAATTTATTAGTGATATTGAAAAAAACTTATTTTTTAAATATTATACAGATTTTCTGTAAAAATCTTTTAAGTAGAGAAGAGCCTTTTATTTAGGTCCTCAGCGTTTTTATTTGTCCCTAGAAATATCTGTCTCCACATAGAAGTCGACCCACCCTGTTAAGTATTTATTTATTTTGTTTTCGCCGATAGCTTTTTAGCTATTTATCTTTGATTTGGGGCCGTCACACGCACACACTCTCTCTCACACACAGAGCACTTGGGGATTATATAGACATATTTGCACATTCCGTTTCGGGCCAAGATGGCGGCCATTATTTACCGTTAACGCGCATGGCCGTTTTTGGGGGGAGTTTTGTCGGGAGGAGTCGGAGTCGTCGGAGTCCTTGGCTGAGCTCAGCTCATCCCCGTCCCTATGCCAGACGATACTATCTCCGACGGCAGCCGAAAAGGTGGCCAACAAAAACGGGAGGCAGGTCGCGAGTCACAGAAAGTCAGCCTCGGGGGGAGGGAGACCAGACCCCGCAGGATGTACGGGTGCACACGGATACGGATGCTGCGACACGGATGCCTCGGAGGCTACGGAACTCTCTCGCCTTTGGGCAGCGGCAGCTGAGCAGAGCTTTCCTTTCGCACGTTTTTGGTCCGCGTTCACCTCTGCACGGCACGAAAATTGGCGATAAACTATCGCCTCGCATCGCCTCGCATCAGGAAACATGGTCGGTCGCCTCGGTCGCTGGTCGGTTGGCCTGGTCTGGTCGTCGGTCTGGTTGGATGGAGGTTGCCGCTGCCTGCTGCTGCTGGTTGCATGTTGTTGGTCCGACTCTCGGCGGCAACTCCTCTCCAGAGCGTCATCATCATCATCGTCATCTCATCTCGGCGGCGCTGCATCTGTGGCTCTCGGAGTGGAGTGGCGTGGCGTGGCGTGGTGTGGAGAGTGAAGCCGAGCTTGGAGCGGCGCACTGCAGGCTGCAAATGGTGGTGGAGCAGGTTTTGCTGATTTTTTTCTTAGTTTTCGCATCAGAGAGCCGGCACACAGATACACACGCACACAGGCTCTGGCTCTGGCTCTCCAGCATCCACACATCATATACTATATTGTGCGAGGCCCTCTCCAGAGAGGCCCTCTCTCCAGCTTGCTCGCAGATTCTCTGGAGAATTCAGCGACGATGTTGTGTTCTGTGCTCCGATGGAGTGCGAGATGTTGTTGAGGGCGCGATAAGGAAGCCTACTGGGGGAGTCATTTGTTCCCATTATGGGAGATGGGAAGCAGATGGAGATGGAGATGGAGATTCGATTTGGAATCGATTGAGGCTGAGGCTGAGGCAGTGCAAGATCCAGCTGAAAAGTGGGAAGTGCCTGGCATAAGGATAGGTCAGCAACCGCTGAGGAAGATTGATTAGCAGCAGTACTTCACAGTCAACTTCCTATTATTTAAAATTGTAGCAATAACAATTATTTTAATTTTAAAAAACTTTAAGTCTAGACTTCAGCCTTATACCCTAATAAAAACAGAGGCAACCTGTTTAAATTGAAATTCATGAATTTTTTGCTGAGTTATGATTAATTTTCAAACATATGGAATTATTCAATTGCAAACTTCATTTGTATATATCCATTATTATTATGTTAGCCTATTTTAGGATCAACTCGTATTTTCCATCTTTTAAAATAAATTTATGAATTCTCCCTAACCAAATCAATTTCCAGGAACTAACAAGCCACAATTATATTAAAAGTTCCTAGCCGCCCCATAAACCCGTCTGCGCAATTCTCTCGTTTTTCCACACCAAACATGTCTGGTCCCCGAACCGACCTGTGTTCCCACAAAAAGAAACATTTACGACTAGCAATATTTGCATTCCCATAACCATTACCATTTTCTGGGTCCCGAGCCACGGCCTGACAACTTAGTTAAATAAGGCGCCACCTGTCAAGTGATTTTCAATAAAATAAATTCGTGATTACACGACAATATCGAAACGAAAAATCCGCAAAAGATCAGCGCAGCAATAACAAAAGACTCCCACGGGGAATGCTCTCGGGCTCGGCCCCTGTCCCTGCCGCCGTCCCCGTCCCTGCCTATTTTCCTGGCCCATCATCACACACGACTTCAGCTCCAGGTTGGGAATCCTTAGCACACTCACACACACAGCCCCAGGCAGTCGGAGGAGTCGTCCCAACTTCTGAATCGCAATCGTGCAGGGTCAACGTCAATACTGAATGTTGTCGCCGTTCCAACTGTCCGCAAGCCCGTCCGTCTGTCCTTTGTCCGTTGTCCGTCCAATGGAGCAGCCGTCCGTTGTCGCAGTGTCTTGGCTTGTTTACAGTGTGCAAAAATCATTTAGACAAGTTGACAAAAGCTCGTTTGGAACGTGAGTAACATGAGTTGGACCCGAGACCGAAGAGAGACTCGAGACCGAGACTGGAGACCTGAGGCCTGAGGCTGCTGGCCTGCCTTCGGAATTGGTTCTGTCCGCAGTCCGTTGCCATTTTCTGCGGCTGTTTGGGCTCTTTTGGAGCATCTCGGGCATCTCTGAAGTCTTAATTCTAAACATGGCAAATGTGCTTGAAGCGTGCTGCCGGTGCTGCTGCTGCTTTGCTACTTTGCTTCGAGTCGGAAAATAAAATGAAATGAGGCCTTGGCCCCCTCAGCTGACCTTTGGCAGTAATGAGAATGATATCTGAATAAGGAGTGCTTGGACGAGCACTGGGGCTCTAGAGCGGGTGTTATATAAATAACATAGAGTGAAAAGATATATATGTAAGTGCCTGGTTATTAAAAGAAGAACCTTAAAATAACCAAAAGTTTAACGTCACCTCTCCAAACCAGTAAAAAGTAATCAAAACTATGCTCTTTGGCATCATCCCAACTGGAAGGAAGGAGACTAAACGCATATCAAGATGAATTACCCATCCAAGGAGATGGTGAAGCATCGAAAAATGTTCCAGTCACGAGTTGGCCATGTAATTGCCTTACCTAAGAGCCCTGTACATACTTACTATGTATGCACATGCATTCATCCTATGTACCTGTCAGGATATCGAGTGGAGGCTTCGGGCCGCCGGAATATGTGCTAAAATGTACACAGAACTTGAGCCGGAGATGGAGATGGGGGCATTTTTCGTCCTGCGGCACGTGACGAGCATAAGAGAGCAGAAACCAGGATGCAGGATGCGAAGAAACTTTGCTCCGGGATTACAATTCTCACTCTGGCCCCGGGAATGAGTATTGATTTTCTTCGTGGCGAAAGTTTGCCCAAAACTCCTGTGCCTGGCTATTCTAATTCGTAAAGTTTTTAAAGCCAACGAAACTATGCCCCGATTGATTTATGCCCTTGGCCGGACGACAGGTTTATCTCTGCCATCGGGGAATGTGGCAAAGACCTTCTCGGCTCTGGATCGGATCGGATTGGATCGGTTTGATTGATTCGCTGAAAGTACGGCGAATGGAAATTACGAAAAGCCAAGCCAAAACAAACGTATAAATCGAGGCGATCCGCACTGCGATCCACCGATCCGAACGGTTTTGAGGGGTACGTGTTCGCCATATTAAGAGTCCCCTTAGAGCGAGGGTTGGGCATTGAGATTACACTGGAAAAAATTGAAATGACTCCTTCACTATGTTCTGTGCTTCTGACTGATATAATAGAGACCCGAAAGGAGTATTAAAATTTTAATATTTACTTTGGGCAATTAAAGCTTAAAAATAGTATAACTAAGCTAAAAATGCATTGATTTGAATTCGGAAAACTGTTCTGAGTTAGTTTTTATAGGGCTAATAAAACTGCATACTGAATTTCAACATATTTTTAAATAAATTTTTTTGAATTTTTTTTTTCAATTTTAACAATATAACCCCTTAAAATATTCGAAAATAATTTTAAATTTGTTTATTCTACCAAACACAGCTAGATCGATTCGGCTGTTGATTCTGATCAAGAATATATATGATTTATAGGGTCGGAAATGACTCCTTCACTGTGTTCTGTGCTTCTGACTAAAATTAAAAAACCCCGAAATGAGTATTAAAATTTAAATATTTATCCTCCATAATTTTGAGCAAATTAAAGCTTAAAAATATTATAACTAAGCTTAAAATGCATTAATTTGAATTCGGAAAACTGTTCTGAGTTAGTTTTTGTAGGGCTAATAAAACTGCATACTGAATTTTAACACATTTTTAAATTAATTTTTTTGCTTTTTTTTTAAATTTTAACAATATAACCCCTTAAAATATTCGAAAATAATTTTAAATTTTTTTATTCTACCAGACACAGCTAGATCGATTCGGCTGTTGATTCTGATCAAGAATATATATGATTTATAGGGTCGGAAATGACTCCTTCACTGTGTTCTGTGCTTCTGACTAAAATTAAAAAACCCCGAAATGAGTATTAAAATTTAAATATTTATCCTCCATAATTTTGAGCAAATTAAAGCTTAAAAATATTATAACTAAGCTAAAAATGCATTAATTTGAATTCGGAAAACTGTTCTGAGTTAGTTTTTGTAGGGCTAATAAAACTGCATACTGAATTTTAACACATTTTTAAATTAATTTTTTTGCTTTTTTTTTTAATTTTAACAATATAACCCCTTAAAATATTCGAAAATAATTTTAAATTTTTGTATTCTACCAGACACAGCTTGATAGACTCGGCTGTTGATTTTGATCAAGAATATATATGATTTATAGGGTCGGAAATGACTGCTTTGCAAACTTCGGACTAAAAAAACCCTGCAAGGGTATAATAAAGTGGTAATATATCTTGGCTTTCAAGAGGGACCTTTTCTGGAAGACATTACTGGTCAATAAGCTTAAATTGTAATGAGTTCTTTATTTGCTTCTCTACCCTCTCATCCTAGAAATCTTAGCTTCCAAAATATAAGTCTTCTGGTAAAGGGACTTCGGAATTATATGCACACTTTGAACATTTCTCACACTTTTCCTCAATGAAGGAAATACTTTTTCTCCCAGTGTATTTAGACCCTAGTTGGGGCCTACAATTTGTTTGTTTTGGACGCCGGTTTGTTTTTCGTTTTATTTTTTGGCAGTTGCCGCCGTGCATTTAAAGAGCACACCTGCCGAAGAAGACCCTGGGACGACCCCACCAATTCCGTAGAATTCGTCGATATTTATGAGTCTCTGCTGTTGCCGGCCGCCTGCCTGAGATTTCTTGGATTTGCATAACTGGGTCTCTCGGCACGGCCCCTACATGCTTAATTTCTCCCAATTGAAAGATGGCCGCAAATAGAAACAACTTTCGACGCCCCCGATTCCGGAGAAAGGGCGCTGGAGGGGGAGAAGGCACCATCCTGGTCACATTTAGGGGATGAAGTCCGGAAGCCATCGGAAAGCAAGATTGGGTTTCTTTGATATTGATTTCCCCGAGAGTTCCCGCTCCTTGGAGCTCCTCGGAGTGGCGCGGAACGTGACTGGAATCGGTGGTCAGTTCCCCTTCCTTTGGCCCCGACTGAGTATGCAAAAGTCGCACCTGGAACGTGTGAACAGTTTTTAGCAATTAACTGACAACTGACGATGGCCAACCTCGCCGAGAGCCTCCTCTCGGCTGCTGTGCTCCTCCTCTCATCTTCTGGCACGCGGCGTCATGCAGTCTGGAGCGGCTCTAAGGAATGGGGAATGGGGAATGGGGAATGCAGAGCGGCATGCCCCAAAACATTCATCCTAATTGGCGTTCAATCTCCGGCTACTTTCGATTTGCATGCACACGCGATGTCCGCTGGCCAAAGTCGAACTTCGCCAGCTCCCCAGCACCAGCTCTAGTTCAGACTCTGGACTCGGCCTGCGACTGCAACTCCAAGACGGTAGCCACGTTCTCACATTCCCATTTAGAGCAGTTATTAGGGCACAGTGGGATCGATCGGAGGAGCAAACAATGAAGTGGGAGCTCCTTTTAGGTGGTATCTTTTAACTTGAAATAAGTAGAAGCTACATTTAAGATATTTTTATATTTATCATATTTCCCACATTTTCTACCCATGGTAGCAGAGAGAGCCACAGTTGAAGCTCAATCGCACTGTTTGCTCAACTAATTAACATTTTTAATGGCGAATCCTTGTAAGACAACACTGAGCAGGAGAAGTTGAAGCAGCCTCTTGCCTCTGTTTGTCTTTAAAGGATTTGCCTGAGAGCTGTGGGCAATGTCAAATGTTTTTGTTTAATTTAGATCCACAGCGCAGATAATTTATGCCGCCGGAGCTGAGCTTCCGTCGGGGAGCTTGAGGGTCTGAGCTCCGACAGACACGCTTTTGCCGGTGCTTTTGATTCAAAGATGTCGCTGCTCTCCCTCTCTCTCTCTAGAGATTTTAATCGTAAGAATCTCGGGATCAGGTTTGTAATAGAGAAATATATCATCACTCCCCTGACCAAGGAAAATGTTTGGACAGCTCTTGACTTATCGCTGGGATACAGTGTGCCTGTGTGGTTATCTCACATCCTTCGGTTGTCCTTCGCCTTTACCGTTATACTCACTTTCTAAAGAAAGGAGCAGTGAGCCCAATAATGTCATAAATTTCATAAAGTGTCAAAAGGAACACCTGAATGTACCTCAAGGACCTGCTCTGAACCTCACTGTAGCGCCCCGAACAAACTACAGCGACCTTGTGGTGATATAGGGGCGTTTGCTTTGTTTTATCGCCTTGTGTAATCACAACTGTGAGAACAAGTCGAAAGGCAGGGGAAAGGCAAGGTGAAAGGAGAAGAAATGTCGGAAAAGACAGGGTATTATATAGGCTTCATCGGATTCGTGATATATTTACGCAATAATGCTCTTAATAGTATCCATAATGCAATTCAATGGCGTTATGTATCTTATTTTTACAACATCTTCGCTTTTACTTATTTTTGTTCGCAATCATGATTGCTATCGATTGACCGGGAAAGGGTTCAATAACCCAACTCCCCCTCAGAACACCACTCGAACTCGAACTCAGACTCCTTCTCGGTGATACCTGTTAATAATTCATGAAAATTTTTATCGCTGGCCAGCAAATAAACTGAGCAGCGCGACGCCCCGGCAATTGCCATTTTGTTTTTACGATCGATCGAAATTCCCAGTTCGAACATTCCCAACTTCCCTGGCTGACCGGCAGTTCCAGTTCGAATCGGTTTCGGTTCGTCATCATCACTTGGTCATCACCGCAGCGAGTGGATGTGGATTGTCCGTAAAACAAACCCTCAAAAAGCGCAGTGTTCATCCCTCTCCAGGGGCCCACATATGGGAGCATTTTCTCCTGGAATTCCGCCTGCCTAAGTTTATTTGCAGCTTTAATTATATGTATCGGCGGGCTTCAGGTGGATTTGCAATCGCCTTCGGAATTCTAAAAACAATTTAAGGAAACGAGCTGTGCGCCGCCGAGCCAAATTGAGTTATTACGAAAACGAAATCACTCGAGATTCTTGCAGTTTTTCGTGTCAAACGGGTTTTGCCCAGTGTTTTCTAGAAGGGGTTAACCGGCGGAGGGGAGGAGGAGTGGCGCCTGTTAATTAAAATGCAATCAGCGTTACGAATACTAATGAAATAATCTGTGTAGCTCAGTGTTCTCTGTTTTCTGTTTGTATATCTGCCGCTGCTGCTGCTGGGCCTGGAACATAACTCAATTTGTCAAAAATTTACACAAAGTCACAAGGAGCGGAGTGGGAGCAGTCACTGGGCTTGTCACAGCTTCAAGGGGCTTACGGTTTCAATAATTTATTCCTCACCTTTAAGCTGACTCTTTGTTTTTCCCGCATTTTAAGTTAATCAATCAAGTATTGTGCTGAAATAATATTATTAAGGCCGAAAACTGTATAAGTTCAGTCTCCAACTAACTACCCCTTTTCGTAGACACCAGGACCTGCCCCATTCGAGACCCAATGCTTCATTAGGTTTCGATATATAGCCTCGGGCCAGAGGCAAAGGATGCGGAAGGCAGGAAGCGAATTACCTTCGCTTGTCTGCACGCAGGACTGGGCCCCAGGGGTTCAAGGGTCAAGTCAGTCGATTGTCCAATGAAATGGAAATCGAATTCGAGCGTTGGAAAATCCAGGCGAGCCTTAAAGGGGATAATCTGGCTAATCTTGAATAATAACACAAAAAAATCGTAGCTCATTTTTTAGACCAGCTCTTTGGTCTCAAGAGAGGTTTCTTAGCCTGATTTACTTATAAAATTTAAACTAAGGAGCAAATTCTTCAGTTGTAAGAACTCCTACTCCGCGGCTTCCGATTTCTCCAGTCTCCAGCACGTTTCTCTATTACGCAAACAATTTGCAAGAAGTTTTCGGGGCAATAAAGTTAATCTACCATCTAAATGAGCCATCTCCATGACATGGTCGAGTGGCTGCGGTCCATCCGCTGGCCAGTCCGAGAGAGGGCCAGCTGAAACCGCAGGGAAATACAGAAGCCACAACCGAAATCTTGGCCAGAGATTTGCGATTGGGTTTTGAAATAAAACAAAAGACAAAGATTGCGGCCATTTAAATTAATTATTTAGCTAGCTGGAAAATTATGCGAGTGGCTGCTGTGGGCGAGTTATGTATTATGTATGCTAATGTTTGGATTATTTCGAGCTCCATATCTTAGCAGTTGTCCTTTAGTTGTCCTTCCTTAGCATGCATATCTCTGGGGCTTACTCCTTCGCTTAATTTCTTTCCTTTCTCACAAGGAGTCACGCATTCGGGCGACAGAGTGCCGAAAGTTTAATGTCACTTTATGATGTCCTTGCGGGTCCCTTTAGTGCTCCTTGCTGAGCCAGCGCGAATTTTCTAATTGAAAGCTGCAGCCAACGAACTGACTTGTGAGCTAATTCTAGGGTGGAAATATACGTTCTTTTAGAGGAAAACCCGGGTCTAAAAAGAGTAGTTTGACATCCATTAGCTGGAAAGTTTTTAATGGCTACTAAAATGGAAAGCCAGGATGGGTAGGGTATCAAAGGGATAGGTTAAGATACAGTGGAAAGAAATCGTTGTCTTAATGTCACATCAGAAGATACTTTAAAAATTTTATATTTTATATTTTATATACAAAAATAAAATATATTTTTGTAGTTTATGCTTCAGTTTGTGACATCAGAACCCACTTTTCACCATCCGGTTTTCTAAACTCGTCAATATTATTTAAAAACCAAAAGAATCCCTTTGGAAAATGATTAAATTTCCTTTACCATTTGTCTCTTCTCCCCATTATCGGCATATGTTGCAAACTATATCTATATATCAGATCTTTGTCCCATCTATGAAACGCAAACAGCCGTTACCCGCAGCCGCAGTGGAACAAGCCGATTATATAAACCGAAACAGCAAACTCTTAAAACAAAATCAGACGCGACAAAAAAACCCAAAGTTGGTGTGAAATATTATGCGAATTTGTTGCTGCGGCTTCGGCATACCCTCTTCTCCCCCCACTGCCGCTCCTCCCCTGCTTGCTCTCCGTGATTTGTTTTTATGTTTTACAAAAATTTTAAAATGTTTTCACGGTGGCTTCGGGCGAATGTCAATAAACAACAACTGTCACCAATTTCCTACTGGCTCTTGTTCTTCCCCGCATTTTACACACATTGTGTTGTTGTTTGCTGTTTTGACAATAAGAGGAAGCGAGTGCCAAAAATGCACGCGAGTGTTCGAAATTGTCGGAGATTTATCAAATCGCGAATTGAACTGCCGCCGCTTCCCTAGCGCCTTATCAAGGCCTTCTCTCGCGGCAACAATTTCACGGTGAATTATTCAAGTTTTTCCGTTTTCGCAATTTGGCAGCATTGCGAAAATTCATTTAAATAAAACTGCAATTTGTCTGAGCCCAGATGCCCCCCCTTGGGCCATGTTAATTTGATGTTATGTGATTATTAGCATTTACCGAACTAAGTAGATTAATGCGGGGTCTATCAAGAAGGGAGATTTGTATCAAAAGATTGCACTTCAATTTTGAATAGATACTTAAAAAAATAAATTTATTATAAAGTAATATTTCGCTTAGTGATATGTGCACCAGTTCCTTTCTTGCATTGCCATATTTCCTCTTTCTAATTTCAAATATAAATTAACTATATATGGAATTTAAACTGTTGTATTCCTAGCACAACTTGAACCGCTACCTGACTTTGCCAATTTATTGAAGAATTTAAATGATAATTGCATTAGGGATTATTTATATGGTTTATTTTGTTTTTACCCTCCCCCAAATCTATTTTATTCTTAGAGTTTTCTCTTGAATTCAAGGGATCAAATTCTTTTAAAAATGTGAGAAATACCTGTGTAAGTGCACTAAAAAATTTGTAATTACTCCGCCTGTCGTCGTTGGAATTACGTGAAATGTTGTTAAAAATATTTTTACAGCAAAAGTTGGGACATAAAATGTGTTGAGAAGCGAAATCTCCGATTTGTCTCTGTCCCAGAAAGCCATAAAAAGCAAGAGAGAGAGCAAAAGAGATGGAGAGAGAGCGACGTAATGATTTCCCATTTGAGATAAGGTGGGGCATCAGGTAACCTCCCCCTTGACACACCACCCCCTCTCCGACGGTGCTTCTGTGCGCCATTAAAACCTTAACCCAAACTGGCTCCGATCCGATCGAGAGCCTCCGAAAAACAGTGCTCTCGTTTCGTTTTTAGATCTGGCCCGATTTTGTTTCGGTTTCTGTTTCTCGCCGCGGAGAATTAACAAATTTTATGGCCCATTCGATGTGACGAGCAAGGCAAATTGGGTTTGGGAACAGATCGGAGATAGTCCCTACAAATATATGTATAAGTAGTGCGGCGGAATGTGCAAATATAAGCGGACTTTAAGGGGTTAATGGAGTCATCATCTGAGGGCAAACGATGATATCTGATGGGTTTTTTTATCCTCGACAACGGGCGGGAAAATTCCGTAGGGGAAAATCTACTAAGCTTTTAGACGGGGTTGCTTTTATCATATATGAAATGCTTTTTAAGCTGGCTTAAGTGAAAAATTTAATACATATTTTAGCAAAGTCAAGCGTCTTTGGTCCTTTGCTTACTTTGACCCTAGGATTCTCCCAACCAAATTGGTAAAGGCCTAAATGGATTTGAACAGGTTTCTGTCTTAATAATATACCTTTTCTTAATTAGAAAAATTCTATATCGTAAAATATATGGATTTTAGATATCTAAATTCATATTTGAGACAAGTTATTATGGAAGTTATGTTCCCACTTCCCCATAGCATATCCCACTTGATTTAGAGCCGCTCCTCGACCATAAAGCAATCCGCACTTTGAAGTCTAATGCTCATCTGCATATCGGCCGCGAATCAATTCCTGGTTGATCGTATCTCCCGGCACACAGTCTTCTGCCAGCTGCCCCCCGGAGACTTTGGAGTTGAGCCGCCGCCGCCGGTTGCAGTGCCATAACTTGCAAGCTGCTTGCGAGCTGGAGCTACTTCAGAAGACGACGGAGCAGACGGGGCTTTATGAAAAAATACGAAGTATTAAAATCATAAATCCCATTGGAAATGCGCGTCACGTGCGTGGAGCGTTAGTCTCTCCGGCGAAGGAGCTGCCGACGACGTCGTTGACTTCTCGCTGCAGCGGCATCCGTATGAGGAGGAGCACTCCACTTCCTCCCCTTACTCTCCGCCTCCCCGGACTTTAATTCCATAGCCCGATTTTACTTAAAGAGATTAACTTCTAGGCTCTATGGAAATGCCCATCATAGTTGGCAGAGAGTTGCCGTGGCTTTTCCTTGGCTTTTCCCGTGAAATATTCATGAACCTGACACGGCAGCCCCGGGCCATAAAACAATAAAAGTTGAAGCAGCTAGAGGCCATAAAAATATTTAATGCAAAAGGAATTGTCGTGGATTCATCCAGGCCTGAGTCCCCCTCAAATGACAATTGTTTGGAGCCCGGCAGTCGGTGCTCCCACCTCTTCAGCAAACAAATAAGTCTCCAAAGACATATGAGTCAGGACTGCCATAAATTCGGTGCTCCATCCTCCTCAATTATGCAGCGGAATGTTTTATGTGAGTGTGCTCCCAAGGATCTGTGGCTGCGAGTGCACAATTCCCGTGACCAGGACGCGGCGTAGTCACTTTGCCTGATTAGTGTCGAGTGACTGATGAATAAGTAACTAACAATATTATCACTCGGGCTTTAAGCCGAGTGTAGGTAATGCCGGGGTTTTCCCTTCAATCATTTGCATAAACCTTTTTCCTCAGCCTTGGCGGGCGACTGTGTTTGATCCGCAGACAAATTACAGTCAAGGTACTGAGGCCCAAGAAATGGGTAAAAAAAGTAACTGAAAAAAGGGGAAAATCAACCTCAATACGGAGTATACAGCCGAATATTCAAATCAAGACCCGACTACGACGCCGTCTACATATTAACCAGTACTGAAAATAACCAAAAATCTTTGGCAGCTGTTCTTCAAAAGAAATAAATATAAATGCGAATGGTAGTGGTGGGAGTCGGAGTGGAAATGGGATGGGGAAACGGAGTTGGTTGGTTTGGGAGAAATGGGTTAAATTGAAAGAGAACTTTCACAACTCCAGATCGAGCTAAGAGATATATATCCACGATTTAAATTTAGGTAAAGGTAACCTTTTTTGAATCTACATTGCGTATCCGCAATATATAGCAGATTTAGTATTATATTTAGAAACTACCAAATGTGAATAGTTTTTTTATCATGCAAATAATCCCCAACATCTCTTAGCAATATTTGAAATAAGGTTGATACTACTTATAGTATATATTATGTTAAGAGGAAGGAAACTAGGAAAACATTTTCTAAAAATATTAATAATAAAAATAGTTTAATTCAATAAGTTGTACCCTACATTTTTCAAAAACCTTTAACCTTCTAAAAAATCCATCCATTTGATGATGAAAGTGGCCTGCTCCTTTACCTTTTTCTATTAGTGTTCAAACAGTATCGCCTTTGTTTTTTTAACAGTGCCGATATCTTTTGTTAAAAATGGCAGACGTTGTTTGTCATTAACAGCAACATGAACAGCAGCAGCAGCAGTCGCAGCAGCAACATCAACAACATCGACGGCGGCAACATGGACGCAGTAATCAGTCACATCGAGCATCGACTTTCCAAGTGAATGGGCGGGACGTGACTGAGCTCCCAGCAGAGCTCAGTAAATATATATCCCCCTCCAGTACATAATAGCTTGTATGTATTATGTATATATGTGGAGAGGAGCCGAGCTTGTCCCTTTCTGCATTTGTATTCTATTTGCTTATGTAAAGCATGGCTCCAACTCCGCAGTATCTGCCTCTTTGTCTAGCTGCTCCCTGTTTACTTATTTACTTTTGTCTTGGCCCTCTGCGTCCGTCTCTGTCTGTTTGTGTGTTTGGATTTTTCCTCGCTTTGAAATGTGACTGAAATTTTAATGCCCACAAATTTTTCGTTTGCCCCTCGCTCCGCCTCTGAGAGAGAGGGCAGGATGTGTGGATTTATTATGCTGATTTTATTTGTTGTCGCTTTTAATAAGAAAGAATGAAAATAAAAGAGAAATATTTATTAATGATTAATACAAAATTCTACGTCATTCGGTGACACACAACCAAAGTAATGGAAACTTGTAGTGACGCATTGCCAGGTCCCATAACCACATTTAGAAAGTGACTAAACACCACTCAACAGTTTAAAGTCAAATCTAATCTCCATCACGTTTAGCTGGTGATAATTGCTATTATTATAATAATTAACGTAAATTTGCCACAAATGATAATCTAATTGAGATGTGATCTATATCTAAATGGAACTCCCAATAATGGTTTAATTATAGTGTTATGAAACGAAATAGTATTTGAAAAATGTTGCTTATGGAGAAAATTTAAAGTGGGTATTACACTCGCAAATAGCAGGTTTTAAGATTGATACTATTGTCATTTGTAAGGAGCAATCGATCAGGCCCCTTCCTTCGATTTCAATTTCATGCATTTCTAATGAGGAATCACGGCGAACATATATCGAATCAACCTATTACCTTGACTTGAATGGTTCCATCAACTTTGAGATATTTGCAGCCAACTTTTCATCGAGTTTTCCCTGCGAAGTCGCTCTATATTGCATTTGCATTTCTCCCACTGAGGGAGAGAACACAGCGCAAGAGAAATGTGAAAACATTTGTAATTTGCATCGCAGGTTGGGAGGGAGCTGCTCCCCGAGAGAAGCGGAACTTTTTAATGAGATTTAATGGCGCCACTGGGAAAAGTCCAGGAGCCGTGAGCTGTAAGTGAGCATTAAATCATGTTGGCCAACTCGGATAAGGAGCCGCGGTGCGCCAAGGAGGCAGGGTTGAGTATCGGGTTACGAGGTCCGGGACATAAATCTCTCCCTCAGCGATAAGCGAAAAATATTCAAAATGAATTATTTAACCGGAACGAATGGCCAGGACACCGTCCTTCCCCGTCCTGGGGAGAAGATTCATCATTTCATAATTAGACTCCAATCTGCTGTCCCCCTCCATGTCCATGTGGAGGAGCACATGACCAGGAAGTTGAAGCTGCGGACTTTTTGACCGAATTTCTGTGGTCGCAAGTGTTAATAATGGCATTTGATCCGCAATCCCCAAGCTCCTTCCTGACTTATCCTCTGCGGTAAATGAAATTAAATTGTCCTTTTTCATTCTGATGTGTGTGTGTGTGTGTGTGTGGAGGCGGCGACAATAAATTAATATTAGCGTGTGTGTTGTTGGACCTCGCCAGGAGCGACATCCACCCCCGGAACGAATAAACTAATAAAGCATATGGACAGGACATCGTGCAGGAAGGGCGGAATGTTACATCATGTGTGCTCGGGTCCGGGCCGAAGGAGCAGCGGATGCAGGATGCGTGTGCGTGAAGTTCGACTGGTGTCAGTTGGCTGTCTTTTTCAGGGGGAAGAACGGGAACGCTTGGGGGAGAGGAAACATCAGTGTCAATCAATATGAGCAAACAGAAAGGAGCGCAGGATGATGAGCAGGATTACATAAGAACCTGCACCAGCTAATTGTGAAAGAAACAGGAGGTTGAGCCTGAATTAGTGAAACATTATAGCAGGTTTTTAATGTCAGAGTAATTACTTTATGCAGAAGAGAGGAATGCTAAACAAGACGAAGATTTATTTACCTATTTATACTATTTTATGCTGAAATAAAAAAGGAAGTTATAGGGGGACTCTCAGGAATCACTAATTTCACGATATTCTTTATCTCAAAACAGCATTGCAAATTTTATGACACATTTTAAAGGGTTTTACCAGCCCTATTGATTTCTAGAGCACCTTAGAAAAGAGTAAATGTTGCCAATTAGTTCTTGCTATGAAACATATTTAAAGAATACGACTTCAATTACAAGACAACCTTAATTGACCTGCACACCCACCAAATAAGAAATATAATGTATTTATTTTATATGCATATGTATTATGTGTGAACTCAGCATTATTATTATGAACCCATGCTGACGTTGGCCACAAATATTCCCTATATTTTTGTTAGCAATTTGCTGACGACTGTCCTCGATTTGCTTGCTTTTGGCTTTAGCCTTGGTTTGGGTAATTGTAACCATTCAAAGGACAAACACCCGCACACATGCGAGGGTCTTAATGACACGCACACACCCACACACCCACACACCCACACACGCGCTCAGATAATCACTACCGCCCCCCGCCCAACCCCCTTGCCAGTAACCATTTAAAAGAGAGACAAATTCATGCATTATTCATTGCACGGCCTCACGCATTTTTCCTCATTTTCCTGTTGTTGTTTTTCTCTCCCGAAAAACGCCGTTCAGCAAGTGAAAATTTAATAAAGAGAAATTTTCTTCTGACTAACGAACTTCCGGTTCTTGAAATGGTGAAAGAAGGATGATATAGAGAGAAACG
Organism: Drosophila nikananu; assembly: GCA_008042635.1. Lineage (NCBI taxonomy): Eukaryota > Metazoa > Arthropoda > Insecta > Diptera > Drosophilidae > Drosophila > Drosophila nikananu. Next base: position 24,441 of record VNJV01004908.1, on the reverse strand, counting down.
GGCTTAACGCACCGAATTTATTTCCCAATTTCTAAAAGCAATTAAATGCATTTCAATTGTATTTAAGGGGTACATTGTTTGGTATCTCTTAGATGGAAAAACCAGAACTATATTACTACATTTCAATAATATATCATATATTTATCGAATTTCGAATGACATCAAAATTTCTGCACCAATTACACCTTAATTAAAATCTCATCTGAGCCTTATTATTTAATTTTCTTGATTTTTGAAGGAATTAACCATAACCATTTTTCATAAAATTATACTTATTTAATTAGAATTCTTAATAATACCTAAAGGTACTACTGCTTATGCAACAAACTTATAGACATGTCCCAAAGTTCCATTAAAATATTTACAGGTGTACGGAAATTCCAACCACAGCACACTTTCCACACGAGAACTGTTCCCATTTCATGTCGCCACACTCTTTTCGGCCATTTACGATGATTCTTATTGGCACTTGGCCACATTTTCTGCATTCTGATGTCCTCGCTGAATCCTTGACTTGCTTCTCGATGCGATTTCTATCATCGCTGACGGGGTAAAAAAGCCAGGAGGGAATGAAAGAGCCAGGCAGAGCGAAGGAAAAACAATTTTCGCAACAAAGCGCAAGAAAAGCCAGCCAAGTGTCGAATGATGTCGCAAATGGAAACACGTGCAGGACACACAGCTCTGCCGCTACCTTTTAGCCACTCCACCCCAACCCTCCATCACCTCCCTTACTGACTTTTTTTTAGAGAGAACTTCGCGTCAGGGTTGCATTTACAGCTGGACCAAAAGTACAAAAAAAATTTGTTGGGTGCCAACATTAATTTTATGTTTGTTAATTTCTTTTATTTTCGAGCATTTTCCTACCAATTCCCCGACAATTTCATGGACATTTGCATATTTTGTACCTTCTTCGCGCCCTCGGAACCCTTGGAAAATTCCAAGGCGTTTTGCGGGACTAACAATTGTTCTGAGAAATTAAAACGGGGAAAAATTGCGTTAAATTTATCGTCTGTAAAGGGGCCGGGAAATTAGTTCAACTAGGGTTATATTAACAAAAAAAAAAAAAGGAACAAGGGAGCGGGCAGAACCCCGATCACAACAACCCTTTAACTCGGAGCCGGACCCGCACATATGCTGCATTCGAACCACTTGAAAAATCGAGGAGTGAAAGGGGTTAGCACTTGTGGCTGGCAAATAAATCTTCCATTTCGATTTAAAGTGTAGCAGGAAGGGGTCGGTCGTCCGGGAAAAAAGATTTATGGTCCCATTGTCGATCTGCTTCGATTACAAGGCCATATAATCGAAAACTCGAATCCCCTGCCTCGACATCCGCAGATGATGTGGCCCATAAATCCTGGCCGATGCCATCAATATTATGACTTGTCAAATTATGTTGTACTTGTGTCTCATCTTAAAGCTTTTTGTTTTCCCATTTTCCTTGCTTTTCCCGACCCTTTTCCGTTTATGGTTCGATTTCAACGTAGGCCTCTCGGCTGGTGTTATTTAATCTCCAAAAGAGCTCCCCGGAGGGCAGTTTCTGGCCACGGCCAGTTCCAATCGCCAATTAATGCTAATTTCAACAAGGTTCCAAGGCGACTCTCAACCCCTTTCGGTCACAAACCATTTAACTTTTGAGTTTTCCTTTTGGAAATCACAAGGGTTTCCTATCTCGGCTTTTCCCCGTTTAATTAGCGAATCTCAGCGCTTTTTTATGAGGGGACACCATCTTGGGGCGCTGGCAGCTGCTGTCAAAGGCTTTTTAGCATTCAAATTGCTAAGGCCAGAAGTTGGGGAATATAAATTATATTATACTAGTTAATGTTTTTGCTTTACTTTAATAGAAAATTAACAAGAGGGGAAGCTAATTTCGGCACGCCGATATTATCCATACTTAAACATTTTATTTAAAGTTAATTTATTAATTTTCTTACCTTCGAAATGTATATTTTGACCCTTGTCTTAGGATGTATATAGACATCTTCTCTGTATGTTTGTATGTATGGCACATAGCTGTTTAAATGCCACTGCCAAAAGAGCTGGAGAGAAGGGGCAAGATCAGCGGCCGCTTGCACCAGCAACAGCTGTCTCGCTCTTTCTTATTGGCCATAGAGATCAGCGAACGCAAGTGCCGCAGGCGAAAATGAAAACTCCCAAAATACGCGTTTAATCCTTGCTGCCTTCATGAACTATCATAACTCGCACTTTGTCCGCACCTTCATCTACACTTTTCACTATCGCTTAGCTTATTTCATTTAGGAATTACCACTAAATAAACGTTTTTTATTTTGCAAATGAAAAGTACGCTCTCACGGAAGAAATGGCGGAAGAACTATCGATACTCGCTAGAGTGCAATCGGAACAGTGAGTGCAGGTCATTGCTCTCTCTTCGCTCCCACGCACTCAATTGCACTCTCTCGAATATCGATAGTTCTCCCGGCATTTTTTCTTTGCGAAAATTTGCATTGCCAAAATAAAAAACGTGTTTTAAGTACTTATTCTTAAATTAAATAAGCCAAGCCATAGTGAAAAGTGTAGATGAAGGTGCGGACAAAGTGCGGGCTATAATAGTTCATTGAAGCAGCAATATTAACGCGTATTTTGTGAGTTTTTATTTTCGCCTGCGGCACGTTGCGTCGCTGACCTCTTTGGTCAATAGGAAAGAGCGAGACAGCTGTTGCGGGTGCTCCTTTGGACGAGGCGAGACTGCTGCCGCTGCAGCCGCACTTTATTATAGAATAATTGAATATTTGCGATAATAAAATTATATTTTTTTTTAGAAACACAACAGCGGACAGTGCTCCCGAACCCTCCCCTACCGCTCTTTTGGCAGTGGCAATTATTGGGCGCCCACAAGCGAATTTTCAAGGGGATGGGCAGCGGCAACAACTAAAATATCCGACTGGCCGAAAGTGGACAATATGCTATATGTACATATATATGTACATATGTACATAAGAATATGTATGTATACACCCTGAATACCACGGAAGAAATCATACTTTTCAAAGGTAAGGAAATTAATAAATGGTCCTAAATTTAGAACGTATTATTCATATTTATAATGACTATTATAATTTTATATTTTTAGTTTCTACAATAATCGAAGAATTTTACCGGGAAATATATGAAATTTGTGCAGCCTTTTCACAGGTAAGGCTTTAACTTTAAGTAAAATCTTTACGTACGGATATTGTTATTTTTTACGATATTAATGATTTGTATATTTATTACACCCTTGTAGAGTATTATAATTTTATGCAGATTCAACTGCGGAATCTATATACTCATGTCCGTATGTCCGTTTTACGGAAACTAGTCTCTTCGAATGAAATAAAAAATTAGAATTTCGATATTAATTTTATGCAAATCCAATGCTTTTATCATATGGATTAATTTGTAATGATATAATTGCAAACTGCAAGGGTATAAAAAAGAACTTCGCCGTACCGTAGATAGGTTTCTTTCTTGTATTTTTTTAAGTTTTCAGCCACTTTGAGAACAAAAGAAGTTAAATAATTAAACTTGTCAAGAATTCAAGTGTGAGAAAAAAGCAAATACTGAAAGAAAACCAAACACACAAATTTAAAGTACTGTTCAATTATAGCCTTATAAAAACACTTCATAAGGCGACCTACTCCATCGTTATCCCTTGAAAAATCTACTGTTTGTTTTCCAAAAGGCGAGCCAAAGGTGGCAGCTTTACCTCCCTTTTGCCCTTAACCAACAAGGACATCCAGCTAGATTATTTACCCATCTTGTTGCGATACTTGATTGATGACAGTCAGCTGGGGGTCGGGAGCTGGGCGGAAGTGCCCGATTATGTAAATCCCGCTGACCTCTGGGATGGACGACGGCAAGTGTGCAGAATTGCGAAATTATGGAAAATGGGCAGCGGTCGTCCGACGTCATTTGTCATCATATTTCTGGCAGGAAACTATGGGCTCTCGGTGGTGGCTCTCGCTGAATAAGGGAAGCGAAATGTTAATGAAAACATGTGTCGGCAATAAAATGATAATCATGATTTACATCGACAGAGAAGCTTCTTCGGGGCAAGTTAAGCCACAAAAAGCAGGAAGAAGAACGTGATCAATTCTTTAGTTTTTCCAATGCGAAATATTCATAATTCCCGCTCAATTGCTGAAAGGCAAGGACATTAATGGCATTCTGCCTTAATTTACGACCACGAGTCGGACTCCCACGTCCTTTTATTGAATTAACATTAGGACAGGGCAAGGGCATGCTGAAACCACTAATTTGTAGAGTTAGTCTCGAAATTAAATTATTGTTTACACACGCCATTCCCCTTTTTGCATTTTAAATTTTTTGAGTCGACGGGGAAAGGGTAACCCTAATGCGCTTAATTTGTACTGGTGGAAAAGGGGTTGCCTGGAAAAAGTGGTTCAGTTTATGGGTGTCAATATGCGAACAAAAGAAATTTGCATAGTTCAAAGAAGGCAAGGGGGAAATGTGTTTACAAAGGAAAGGAAAACATTAATTAGTCTTGACTTTGTTGTTATTCCCTTGCAGGGTGTTACTATTTTACTCAGATGGGTGCAAAGCAGTAAAGGAGTCAATTTAATTTCATTATGAAATTTCCTTATATGCATTAAATAAAAAACTTAAATCATTCCAATATTAGTATAGTTTCATTACCGAGTATTTCAAAGGCTAGATGTCCTCTGAGCTAATCTATTCTAAGTAATGTAAAAAACTGTAAAACACGCAAAGGCGAACGCGAGCAGCCCTCAATCTTTTCAGCTTTTACTGTTATCGAAAATCTATTTAATGCCATTTAACCCAGACATGTTCTCCCGCCGCCCCCATAATTAAGCCCCATTTCCTGCTCTCCTCCCTTGTAACGTTCCTGACAACGTCTGGGCCCATAAAGCCAAGACTTCTTTTCAAAGTGTTTTGTTTGCACTTTTTAATTTACTGCAATTCGGATGCCGAATCAAAGTCAGATAAGAAACGCATAAAATGCCGGGGCTCGCAGGCAACCATGTGTTTCCTTTGTTCCATATGTGAGGCTTAGCAACTGCCATAATTCAAGGGAAAGTCAGTCCTGTGTGGGCTTCCTCCCCAGTTTCCACTTTCATTTCCATTTGCGAAACGGATTTATTTTTTAAAATGCCGCAGGGATCGATTATTACCGTTCAAATTCGCATAAAACGTGCGAGTTGCCGGAACGATTTTAAAACCTGACTCGAAAAAGACCTGATACAGTCTGGGGTTGAGTCCTTGTTCTGGGAGACGGTGGGGGATAGGCAATAATTTAAGGAATTTGAAGTCAATCCAGAGTCGAATTCGATTCTTTGTGCGAACTCGCGATATGAATCTCAATAAAAATGCATTTAAAATGTTGACAAAGGACTCGGCCCCTTAAGGACACATATACGAGTTCATTTTGGGAATTGCGAGAAGTTTCGATGTCGCACGCAATTTGCCCGTAACTCTGCCACAGCTGAGGCCCAGTGTAAGGACATGGAGCTGGAAATGGAAATGCCAGCTCATAAATATCCTAGGAGAGCGGAAATTTATTCAAATGGTTAATTTGCAAACAAATTTCGAAGGGATTTGGGCAAAGGGTTCATATTGTGAGATGGAAAATTAAGATTAAACCCATGCTGACCCAATCAGTGGACAATCTCTGAGATCTCCAGGACCAATATGTTTTTGCACTCTCTCTATTTTGGGTCTGTCTGTATCTGATCTACCCAACAATACTAATAATAATCAAGTTGCTCTGTGTGTTCTGTGTGTGATATTGTGACATTTATGACGAGGACAGCGCCAGTGCAGTCTGGGAAAGGGCACCCCGCTGATCCCGATTGTTTTCCTCGCCTCGGAAACAGTTAGCCACCGGGGAGGAGCACTTTCCAGAGAAAGGTAGAGAGTGGAAAATAATGTCATAAATTTAATAAACTGTCACACTCACTCTCAGTTGCCCAGTTACTCGGTTGCAGGCACACCTGCCAAATATCTACCTGAGCCATCACCGATAAGGTGGGTTCATCCACTTCTGATTGGGAACTAATTATGCCAGCGACTCTGCCCTTCCAATTAGTCACATTACGCGAAGGAGACAAAAACAAGTCTTGAGCCATAAATGGCCTTAAGAGTTGGGCCCACTTCTTCGTTGACCAAGAAGTATTCAGGAGTGTCGTTAGTAGTTAATTGAGAGCTGGGCAAGGGAAGCATAAGACAAAACTGATGGCCCTAAAATGATGGGAAATTATTTCCAAATAATTAAAAATACCCCCCTTGTTGCAAATTTAATAAATCTGTAAGTCTTTATGTTATAAAAATGAACGGTTACTGGGAGATAGCTGTTAGCAAAAGCAGACAACATTTCAATAATTTTTATAAGAAATAAATAAAAAAAATATTCCTAAATCCAAGACCAAGTGAACTCTCCAAGTTTGAGTTTAATTTCTTCTGTAAATAATTAAATCCTTCTTTAAACAAACTCCACTCGAACCCTATTTGCTCTGAAAAGTCTGTGCAGACATCTTTAGCCTCTCCTCGGCTCACAATCCATCATAATGATTGACATTGAAGTGGAAAGAGAGACGGAGGCAGCCACTAATTGAATGCAATTAAAAAGGAAATCAAAATTTAAATTACACAGCCGACAGAAGCCAGAAGAGGAGCCAGCGATCTAGCCGGGGCACGTGTCCATCCGCCGCTAGCCAGATTTAGCTCCAACCGATCCGACCGATCTGACCGATCCTCCCTAGAAGGCGACGCCACGCTCTCTTGGAGCCACAAGGCCTATAAGGATGCCGAGGCGATCGTACGCGGAATTCGACTTCGATTTATGGCGACGCGCGCAGACAGCGCGCAATTTTAGCCGGATTTGGTTAAATTTCATTATGGCTGCGATCTGGAGCCAGTATCTGTGCCTCCTCCCCCGAGACAGGAGGAGATATAGCCCCCAGATAAGAGTTTCCTCAATGTCCCATTTCCGCTCTTACCTGTTGGCTTTCCCATGAATGAAGCCATCATTCCGAGGGATTTAAAACTCAGATGATATCTCCTCTGATCCCCGCCAGCACGCGCTCGGAATTCGAGAACTTTTCATTCACTTTTAGAGAGGGACTACACCCTCACAAATATCGCAGGTATCTCCCGCTGTTCATCTGCGGTCGCCGCTCCTAATTCTATTCTATCTAAAATTCTGTTTGATTCTGGCGATGCTATCGAGGCACTCTCACATGAACGTGATTGAAATTTTCAACTAATTTTCGGACTTTATGAATGAAACAAACACTGGGCCGGAGACGGGACTCTTTAAATATGTTAGTTCTGCCATCAATGGGAGTGAGCTCCCTGCAACTCCCTGCCTCTGTTCAGCCCCTGCTTCGGCCTATGATTTATGATTCCCAATAAATCGAGCTGCTTGTCCTCCTCCCCACACATTCCCTGGCTTTATTTCACGCTCTAATTTTTTGATAAAAGCTGGTGGCAGATGGAGCTGCCGACATTAAATCCGCATAATATTCCCATATTTCAGAGGTCCTTCCAAGGAATTGTCAGCACAATTAGCAGAGCACAAAAGAGATGAATACCTTCTCAAGACAATTGTTTTGCCAGGTACAAGTAGTCCCAAAGGAAGCGAACTAAGAAACTTAATTTGTGCTCATCGCAGAAAGTTGCCCTGCGAAAGGGTTCGAGGGGCGGGCATGTCCTGGCATATTATTAGTGCCAAAAGGACCATAACTCATCCGGGGGCCCTCGGGCGGCAGAAGGTCATTTGTTATGTTATGCTCGGCGCCCCCCATTTCGATGCATTCCGTTCCATGACGAAAGTGTCGCATTTTTGACCCCAGTGACATGTGTGGAATTGGAAGGACCTCATAGTTCGTCCAGGGATGCCGCTTGACAAATGATGCCACTCCGCTTGTGATTTATCAAAAAGTCGAAATTATAAAAATATTTTCGCTCAGCTCGCATCTAATATCTGGGTTCTATGGGAGAGTAATGGAGGGCATTTTCATTCGAGCTCGAGGAGTTTAAGTCGGTTCGTTGCACTTGCTTTTTTCCGGCGGAATACTATGTGGCCAGCTGATTGCTACGCTACCGTTCCGGGGAGAGTCCAGGGTCCAGTTTTCGCCTTGGCCTTTCCTTTGTCCGCGTATCGATTTTTGCCAGACGCCGCAAACGTGACGCGAATCGCTGATTTGATAAGAGTGACCTGCGAAAAGAAATAAAAGTCGTTTTTAAAGACCAGGGAGTGCAGGGCGATAAGGTTAATCTCTGAGAAAGGAGTGAATCTGGGATATGAGCTACCTTTAGGCAGAACCCTAATAATCACTTTTCTTTCACTTCAATGTTCCTAATTTCTAACACTTCTTAACCTTCAAGCGTCCTTAAAGTTGGATGCCAAAGAAATTAGTTAATAATGACTTGGCTTTAAGTAATCCCGCCAGTCTGAGCCTCTTCGGCGGCTTATTCCCCTCCTAAAAAAGTGTAACTCGGCGGCATGTTGGGCTTAAGTGCGGACATGCCGCGAACATTTATCTTAATTGCCATTCAATCGAGGACGCCGAGAGACAGCGGCGGATTCAATTTGCATACACGCTTCTGGCTTGGACTCTGGATTCTCCTCCATGTGGATTCTGGATTCTCCGGATTGCTCCTTCTCCCAGCCTGCCGACGATGCTCACTGTTTGTGCAACTAATTAACATTTTTAATGGGCAATCCTTGTAGGCAGCGGCAGTATGTCTCGAATTGAGGCGAAAATAAAATGGATCCGTGTTTTGACGGAGGATGGATTTGATTTACACAGCAATTAACCGCAGGAGAGCTGCAGAAGGAGGACTGATGGAGATAAATGTACGAAAGATGGTCTAGGAGTTCTTTGAAAATAGTGTGCGGTTTATTTTGTTCATTTTTTTAAAATACTGAATTCTATCACAACAATTTCGTTGTGTACTTTTGGAATCGTTTCAAGAGCTCTCAACTGCACAGCGCTTACTTTGTTCGCAGATCCTCTAAACTCTTCCTTCTATTAATCTTTTTATACCATCTCTTATCCCCCTTGTCATCGCTTTTGCAATCCTTTAACAGGAACTGCCATAATCTCTTGACACCATGCTTAAACGCCTTCCCGAAATGTCCTTGGAAATGGCATCATTAAGGATTATCCCGAAGGGGCCAACTCTTTTCATGTACGTCGTCCGGAAGTCGCTACATACAGTCCCCAATCGCTAACACGCCTCATGATTGCCGCTGCACGCGCTCGCTAATAAACCCCCGATACTCCCCGATAAAAGTCTATATAGTCAGCGCGGTCTTGGCCCTCAGCAACCCCAAGATAACCCGTTCCGTCCGAGACGGAGCCCCGCCCCTTCCAGCGCATCGTGCCATGTCATCGCTCAAATAAATGTGAAAATGCTAATTTAACCCTTTTTATTATTCATAGTCTTACACTTGGCCGCATCGGTTAAGAGAGATGGAGATGAACTAGACCAGAATCCGTTGCTCCTGCCCCTGCCCCAGCGATGATGAATTCTTTGATTTGCATGTCTTGGGAGAATCGCACCTCCTCGGGGATATAATTCGTCTCGAGACTCTATTAAGACATTTGTCAACTGGATGTTGTTGTCGGGGACACTTGTCCAAGTTAAGTTATTAAAATATAGCCTTGGATATAGCAGTGCAACTAATCCCGGTGATGGCTGATTCCTCCATTTGCTAGGTTATCCTGCGACACGTGTCCCTGCAATTTCCTTCTCTATATAATTTGGGGCGATTTCTGCCACGATTTGTGCCCCGGGAAGCGGCTCGAAATGAAGGCGACGCGTGTGGACGTCAATCAATTGGAAATCTATTGTGAATAATTTACTTATGACATTTTTGTGGCATTTTTATTGAATTTACCAGGGCCCTGGGGGAGGGGCAAGAGCCAGCTTAGATTTCTCCTTCGCCTGGCTGCCAATTATTCCTTATATTTGTGCGTTCTCCTGCACACGCGCTGAACAGGCACAAAAATCTGAAAAATTTGATTTAATTTATCGAAAGTCTTTTGCGGTTGATATCCATCAATATACTCCCTGCTCCGGCTTGGTTCTGAGTCCAGAATTTTGCCCAAGGTCCAGACATCAACTGCGGGCGTCGACAAAAACCCCGAGGAGACCGAAATACATTTCGGTTTTTTCATTGGGAAGCAGACCTTTTGGGCACGACCACGAGTACAAGAAATTCCACGCATATTTTGCAATTTGAGAAACTAAGAGACAAAAACTGGGCAGCGTGGAAGCCCCAGGAAGAACTTCTTTACACTGAGATGATATTCAAGTACTACATTGCAGAGATTTGTGCTATAAGCTCAGATATTCTCTAGTGTTTTCCCAGTGTAGTCATCATTACCAGACCGCAGCTCCCTTTGTACCTGAGCTCCTGCCGAGGATTCCTTGTTCTTGCTCTCGCACCCACTCTACAAGTCTCATTATCTGCCATAATAACCAAAACTTAACCCTAATAAAGTACAAATGGGACCAATTCGAATTCATTTGGCGCACCAGGATCCAAGGATCCGGGGCCAAATGCAAATTACACACTCGCATGATAAAAGCCCCGAGAAGTAACCCACCGCCCGCACTCTGTGAGCCATAAAATATGTCATATTTTAACAAAATGTTGCAGCACAATTACAATAAAGCCATTCGCCATGCCCCAGATCCCCCCCGTGCTCGGGATTCTCATATGGGACAGATAACGACGCATCGTAATGAGTCCTTGCCAGAAAGGAGCAATGTCCTGGGCCAAGGGAAACAATTTCAAAACTTGGCTGCCATTATCTATTAGTCCATAAATGCAGATAGCGAAGGTTGCGAGTGGGAAAATGGAATTTGGGAAGCTCTAATTTAGCATATTAATTTGGAGGGAAAAAAGGATGTTGGACTGGGATTATTCTTAAAGGTAGTGCCCTGCCGTGTATCAGTTTGCCAATTATTTTCTCTGTAGTTTAAACAGGAAATTTATTCTATACATAGAATAAATGCACAATTAGTAGCTGGCAATAAAAACATAGCCTCTTGATCACCGATTCCGAAAGGGCTATATTCCTGTGAATATATGACGGTCCGATGAGTTTAAAATATTATTTTTCATTACAATTATCAAAGTTTATTCTATAAATAGTATTTGTAAATATTCTCCTTTGTTTCATAATTATTTTATGGCTGCTTTTGTTGCCAGAATAATCGCATTCTGCATCTATTCATATATTTTGAATACAATTCGAGTCCTGCGATTCGCACCCCCTCGGTGCCGAAACTATGCAATTAGTTACACCAGCGACCGACCCGACCCTCCTCCGCTGGTGCTCGTAATTCCGCATTCCCCCGGGATAATTGCCCCCGGAAGCACTGGACACAATTGCAATGCCATTCCGAGGGGCTAATCAGGCCATTTCCATTTGGCTTTTATTGCTAATGAGAGAACACGTCATAAAGTGCGCTTGTCCAGCGCAAATCTCTCAATTAGTTTATACAAATTAGTTTACCGCCCGTCTGGGAAATGGGGGTCCCCGAGCAGGCTCTGGGGGAGGCCCCGACTGTCCTCCGACTTGTCCGACCTGTATGCAAAGTGCCAAGTCGGACTAATTAAATGAAATCGATAAGTAATCCGGACGAAGCAGAGATCCGAATCAAAAGGAACAGCAACAAATTCGGACAGGGGAGACAATAAAAAAGTTCAATTACCATAAAAAAGTGATTTGTTTACGTTTTACACCTCTGCGGACGCCTCGGCGGAAGATTAATGAGATTTCCCGGGTCTCAAGCCAATAAAAGTTCGCTCCGAGTTCAGGTGTCAAAGTTTAAATGGTTTCCAGCTTCTACATTTAATTGCGGAGCCCGGGAAGCTGTGAAGCTATAATTAATATGCTAATAAAATGCCGAATGACAGTTGAACAAGGACTCAGCCCGACGGCTGACTCCCCATCAACTTTTCCCGAATGCCTTTGGAAATTCCAGGCCACATATTGAAGGCGGCTGTAAATCATGATTATCTTTTTATTGCTGACATTTGCGGGGTCCCGCTCTCTATATGAACTCCACTTTCCACCCTCAACAGGCATAGGAATGTCCTTAAAACGGCAGCGGGCTCGGCTAACGAGATTTGAAATGGTTTCGGCTTTGCTCTAATGGATGCTCCTTGGTCCGGCCAGTAACTGAGGCCGGGTCAAAGTACAATTCACTTCGATTCCGATTCTGGCTGCAATGTGCCGGCTTAAGGTGGCCAAAGGACATTCCAATCGAATGCCGTTCGATGATAAAAATCGTGCCAAGCGATAATCCACTAAAACATTTACACTGGGCCCCCCTCACAGGGCGATGTCCTGCCGGGCAAAGTGCCAACTCTGCTGGGGCGAGATTATCGCGCAGGAAGACTTCCTTGAAGACGCTCTGGATGTCCTGCCGTTAGCCTGGCTCAAACTGCCGTTCCAGGACAGTGCAACATTACAATAATGTGCACTTTTATGGACAGTTAACGGCTGCAGCTGCCATAAACGCATTATCCCCGAGTCAGGACATCGCCGGAATTCCGAAAATATGCCACCGAGAAGGTGTGATGAAGCGGAAGCCGAATGGGAAGTCGAATCGAATGCCATTGTGGGCTTAGTCAGCTGTGGAGAGGAGAGGAGTTGCTGGAATCAATGTCAATCTGATTATTTAAATGGGAAATGAATTAAAGGTTAAGACAAGGATTTGGGGGATACTTACTTAAAGCAGATTATTGCAAATTAAACTATATAAAATGAGATAAAGTTTTAATGCAGAGAAATCCAATAGAAACATAGCTCCAAACCTGTAATAACTCAAATTTCGTCGTGCAATTCTCACGATAATTTGTTCAACTTTAGTTTGGCCACAAACTTGACCCTGTACTGGCTCCTTCAGGCATTTTTACAGAGCATAACAATTGCTCTTCCAAACCATTAAAGGTAATCTCAACATCTAAACGGCCCTAACTCTGTAACTCTCTCGGGCCGACCACAAATCTCTGGCCGGGAAGCAACAGTTAAGCCGGGATCCTGCAGCCTGCAGCCCACACATAAATAAAGGACACCTCTCCCCGAGAAGCCATCTAAATTAATTATTTATAGTCGGGCGCAATTGGGTCTGAATAATAAAACGATTTGCAGGTCCGAAAACTAAACATGATTTGATTCATGCCTTGAACTCCAACGAATTATGGCCGAGGAGATACTGGCTTTAAATTATGGCCCCGAACTGCAGGCTAAATGGAGCTCACAGGACTCTCGTCCTGGCCAGCACAGCAGAAGGTAATCAAAGGGATGTGCTGCCGCTCCACCGAAAAGGGAAAGTCGAGATCCAAATCTAATTTTAAGAGCAACCCCCCGGGCCAATTATATTAATACAGTTACTCGAATTTATGTCTCAAATTTTAAGGAAGTCGGGCGAGTCGGGAGTTGGGGGTGGAAAGTGTCTCGAAATTGAATTTGCATAATTTTAAAAGCTCAACTGCGGCTTCCAAGTGGCATATTGACAGCCAGCAGGGAGGCAGTGGAAGTGATGTTTTTGATTTTGATTATGCAAATTTAAGAGTCGGAACAATGTTTGTTCACCGAAGCCGAAACTCAATGGGATTTCCGCTTTTCTTCCTGGAGAAATGACTCCTCTCCTCTCTCCGATATGTTAATTACCAGCGGAAATCTAAGGAGCGAAAGTAAGGGCAAACTAGAATATGTTTCAATAGCTTTAACCTGTTTTTAAGCATTGCGATTTGGGCCCAAACAAGATTTATTCTACGGGCCATAATTTATTTTATTTGCTGGCATTATGTCAGCCAGAGAAAGGGTTTCGCCTCATAAATCTTTCAGAAAAGAAATCAAAATTTGTCACATGACAAAAGTTTGCAGAAAGAAAAATGTGCCAAGGGGTGCTGTATGTGCTCTAAGGTATGAAAAATGTTAAAGAAATATATTTTGCAGCTCAAGTAGAGGTTAGAATTTTAAAACCCCTTCCCCTACGAGTTAGTTCGTTAGCCCTGCCCGCAATCAGCCCACAAATTTGCTGCCTTAGTGCGAAATTAAATTATTGTTTACATGCACGTAATAATGTTTCGAGAGCCACAACCCCTATGAGTGCAGACCCCTATGCCCTGTGAGCTACTCTCTCCCTTGCCTTTATTCCACCCCTTTTTGTTGCGTCTGAAAATTCGATTTTAAAACAGGGAAAAGGACAAGGACAATTGGAAAAACGGGTGTCGCGGCGTGCTTCCGGCTTCCTGACTTTTTCACAGCTCCATGGGGTGAGGGGTTGTGTTGTGGGATGTTCCGGGATTATTATTTGGGCATTTGCATATGGTCAGCGGAGGTCAATTTCGAATTTAATCGCATTCAATTTCGAGTGGATTTCTTTTTAATCCTCCGACAACAAAGGGACACGAAGAGTCAAAGGCAAACACACCTCAGATAACACCAGCTTTAAACTCTGAGACTCGGGTCCTTGGGGGTTGTCTCTCTGGGATGGAAAGGCCCAGGGATCGATTATTGCCATTCAAATTGGAATGGAACGTGTCTGAGGATTCTTTCTGCAAAAATCTGTTTCCGGTTAATAATTCAAGGAATTCAAGGAAAGACGATTTCTATTGAATGGCACTTGCCCTTTGCCTGTTTTTTGTGTGCCAGCAGCAGGTGAATGTAATGCAAATAATAATGAAGTGTTCTCTGAGGATTACTCTGGGCCAAGAAGATGATGTCAGGAAGCGTGGAATGTGCGAGTTCAAGGCTGGAGACTGTTTGGCGCTTTCATTAGAAAATATTTGGCGCAGCGAAAGTTGTGAGTTGCTTTTAATGAAGTCGTTTATATGACAGAACATGCTTTATTATGTAATGCCTGGAAATTGCGAGCTGGGAAAGGGTGGAGCTGTGAAAAGTCCCCATTAAAATGTCGCCAGTTGTCTGACCCCAAAAAAAATTAAGTTTTTCGCAATTTAAGAGATCCCCCGGACTGTTGTAGTCCTGCGAAATTTATGATTTTCTTGCTATGCTTGGAATATGGAAAATCCTGCCATTGGCAACTGTCTTATTTTTCAAAGGGGGCGTTTCTTGAAAACTCAGTGCCACGAGCAGGAAAAGTGAACTTCAATTGAAACGCATTCAATTGAACCGAATTCTGTCATTCTGCCATCTTCCGAGGCAATTTTCCCAATAGTTTATCCATCACAATCAGCAGCAGAGAAAGCGGAAAACGCTTACTGGGCGGGGAAAATCTCTTCTGCTTGGCTAGAGGCCAAAATGAAGGGAACTATCCAGAAGGAAAGAGAGGAAGCCAAACAGGACAAACAGGATGTTCATTAGGTTCGCTGCACTTCTCTTATTAAATCTAGATTTCGGCAGGACGGAGGCAACAGGAATTAAAGCGGAGAAAGTAATGAAAGCCAAATGATGAATAATACATGAACAACTTCAACGCCCGGCGACTCGCTCTCGAGGATTAAATGATTATCTCGGGCATTTAATCAACCGAACTTGACCAGCAGAAAGGGGGAACACCGCTGTGGACAAGGAGATGGCTATGGAGATGGAGATGAGCAATTACCCTTACCCATGTCGCGTCTCTAGGAGGAGTTCGGGGGATGGATTGATTGGAATACTTAACTGAGTATACTTTAAATCAAGTGTGTTCCTTGCCAAGTTTTACTAGGAAACGCTAAGAATTACACCTTATTTTACGTGTGATAATAAATGCAGTATTTTTTTATTCGATTATAATGTCTAGAATTTTCTCTGAGTATTCAATTATTAACCTTTATCTAAATATTTTTCCGTGGTTCCACAGTAAGAAAATATTTAACTTGCCACAATAATAACTCTGGAATATTGGTATAAAATTCTTTGTTACTCCTGTCGTGGCTTTGTGCGACTCCTTTGAGCCTGCTTTGACCCATTCATCAGAGCACAAATTGAGCTGGCAATAAAGGACACAACGGAGGGGGAGTGCTCCCCACTGACCCTATGACCGTGTCCATGTGTGTAACCGGATCCCCAGGCCCCGTCCCCTGAACCATCATGGCACATAGAAATGGTGCTGCCACCGACATCAGCATACGTAATCCAATGAAACGAATGCTTTATTGGCTTAATGGAGCTGACGAGGATGCGGCAGAGGACTGGCTCCCTCTCGCTCGCTCTCTGGAGATTCGAAAGTGTATCGAAATGAAAAAGGACAATTTAATTTAATTTGACCGCAGAAGGACACACACACGAGAGGACTTGCAGAAAAGGATATGCGGCATTGCGTCCATAATTCACACTTGTGACCACCACACAGTGGAGTTTCGCTGGGAGATGAATTCGGCTTTGCATTCGCAATCGTATCCGTAATTTATGGCCACTAATTGCATTGATGATAAATTTAATTTCCAATTAAGCCAGAGGTTGTGCCGGGAAATTGCGTAATGAGGGGGAGTTGGAATGAACCCCCAGCAGGGGAAGTATTTGGTTTATAAGCCGACAGAGCAGAGCTCAGCTTGATTTACACACAATTTCGGAGGAATTCAAATTTGACATGAGGAATGTGTCCCAAAATGGGGAGGGGCTCCCATATTGAAGGTTGTGTTGTGGTTAAGATTCCCTGTACAGCTGTCAGCAGTTTGTGCACTAGAAGAATATGAAAACCATTTGACAAAGTTAATTTGGAGAGCCGGCAAACAAACAAACGTGAGAGACAACAAATGAACAACTGAACGGAAATTTGTGTACAGGGTATCGACTTACCAAAGCTGATTTTTACACTTGCTTCTTCTTAAAAATGCTCTTTTTATTGTTATGTTCTAGTTTTCCTTGTTTTAAGCACCTTGTTGCAATATTTGTAGTCTGTTGGCTCAATAAACCCCTGTGCTTTTTCGCTCCACAACAATACATTAATCATTGTTAGGCAATAAATTGCCTTTCCATGCTGATTTTTATTGTTCACAAAGGACACCATCGATGTCGATGTAAGTCGAACAAATATTATCTTACACACACGACGAGGAAGAAGTTTGTTTTATTGGATTTGCCGGCAATTGTGTCTGGCAGAGAAGGATTCACCAACCCCCCTTCGGAGCAGTTGAAAGGAATGTCCATCAAAGAGACTTCCTCGAAGACGCATAAATTATCCTTTTCCTTAACGTTGTTTTTTTTCCCGGGGAAAGTGCGAAAATTTGCTGCCAGACAAGTGCAAAGTAATGATATGCAATCCAATTTAGCGCCGGATGCCGACCCAGCTCGGTACACGGGATCAGGACGCTGGCCCGCGTCCAGGAACTTGCACATTCATCACTTTCCTGATGGACCCGAGTTTGAGTCCGAGTCCTCCGCGACCAGGGATGAGTGCTGGGCGGGCGGAGCTGAGCAAGTGTCAATTTACGAGGCATTACTGGAGGTGTGAGTCCTTGAGGGGGAAGGAGCTTTCTTCCTTTTGGGGAAATAAAAGAAAGACATTTTGGACAAAAACACATCTTAGAATGTCTATATTTTAAGTAGGAAAAATGAAATCTAGACATGGCTCTGGATTTTGTAATTAAGGTAAAAGCTGAGATATAAGATAATATTGTTTTGCCTAATCATATTATATTACTCTGTTTTACAGCTCTATTTACTAAACACCAAATATCTGAAATCTCAGTGAACATAATTGGAAAACTTGGCTGTAAACTTCCTCCTCCAGCGCCGCTTAATTACACATGTGGCAAGCCTCAAGAGTGCGCTAAATGCTTTCACGCCAGATTCTGGGTGAATCCCCACTTTATCCTTTAACCAAATGGGTTAATTACAACACTCGCACCCCTACGTCCCACATGGGGTGAGTGCCCCACCGTAATGGGTTTATTGTAATTTAGCCCGTAATATGACATATTTTATGACTCGCTGGGAACTTATCTGCAACTGAATTTGCATAGTTGTGAAATTTAAGGAAATGAAAGGATTACGGCGGAAGAAGTCACATTATTTGAGGATGTTTTCTTTGTTCATGTGTCTACAGAAGAAAAATGAAATTATAAAGTTATTTTATAATTCTAATTCGCCGTTGGGATCTGCAGCAACAATTTAAACGGGTGAGTGACTAAAAAAAATGGTGTATTCATATTATTAGTATAAGTATTACAAGGGATTACAATTTACCATATTAATTTTTTATACGACTTTAAATTTAGTTCTGGTTTTATTTTCATAAAGAGCCCTAAACTCTATGTTTTTCATTTATTTATTTATCTTCAATTTTAATTACATTTTCTCTGTAATTTATAGCTGTGCAGTTTAAAAACTTTACCTTCCTTTTTTTGTACAGTAAATCCTTTCTCAGTCCATAAAGTGCAATCATTAAATCAGCCACCTGTGAGGCAGTCAAAAAAAAAATAGGAAAACCTCCTAAAATTGGGGAAGGAAAAACGAAAAGGTGGTGGTGTTATTTGCATAGAAAAATCATAAAAATTTCTGCTGTGTGTTTTTTTGTTCCTTTACAAACTGCAATTCGGGCGTGACAAATAGAGCTGGAAATGGGTGGAAATGAATGGAAATGGTGACCGGGAGAAGCGTCAGAGCAAGGGTTGAGATGGAAAGTTAGAGGTGCACTTTGTTCGGGGAAAAATTAGTGTTTTTTCGGCAGGTTGGTGAGATGATAAAAGGAATTAGTTAATCCTTTATATAAATAACAAAACCGTGATGAACATTTTGGTGACAAAAGTTTGAGGTGAAGTATGCAGTGCACTGAATGCTAAAACACTGCATTCAAGATTCGAGTTTCGGTGATCCTGTACTAAATTAGCATTTATTTAAGACCAGAAAGAACTTGAAGGATAACTTGGTTCTAAATTGAGTTTATTTCCTCTGGAATGGCAAGGCAATCAAATGGAACTCCTCAGCAGAGAAATGCGAAGAAAAACGACGGACAAACTCATACAGAGACTGCTGAGTGTTGCAAAGTGTTTGTGTCCTGACGCCCCGAGGGAAATGCACCGGTCAGCTAGCGAGGTCCAGGGACCATTCAGGCGGCCGCAATGTTTACGCTGCGGTTCAGCTGATGACGAGTGCCATGACGAGGGGATGTCCTGACGCCAGTTTGGGAGGACGGACCAAGGCAGAGTCGTTCGGCTGTCAGTTTTAATAGAGGCCGAGCGAACGCTTTGATGGCGTTGACACGGCATGTCCTTCGAAGGCCCGACTCGGACGCATGTGTGTGGCCAGAGGACGAATCGAATGCCCCGGGGAGCAGTTTCTAATGAAGGACAACAAGGAGGCAGGAGATGGATAGAGCCAGCTCATTTGGCCGAATTTTGACGCTTTATGAGCGGTCCCTTTAGTGCTGAGTGTGCGCAAAAATGTAATTGAATGAGCGAGAATACGTAAGCGTGTCTGTGTGTGTCTTTTTCAGGGGGTCAGGGGTCAGGGGCCACGCATAAAATGTTTGTCTTCCATTAGGCCAAGATGCTCTTCCGCGTTCCTTGAGTCACTCTCGCCCGATCTCCTTAGCGACACAGCAGCAGCAATTCTCGCAATAACTCCCTCGTGTCAGCTAATGTAGGGTCCGCAATAAAACCCATCGCCGGACATATATGACAGCATTATGAGCTGCCGGGGAAAGCCGCCTTCAAATGTCTCGGGATCCGTTCGCGTGACTCGCTGTCTTTACTTCTCCTCTTTTTTTTTGGCATTGTTTTGAGTCACGAATGCAGATCTCCCGATCTCTGGGTCTGGGAAATATGGAATCTCATGTTACGAGCCCTCAAATATTTATAATTTCTGCAAGGCGGCGCCCTGCGCCTCTCATCATGACAACTTATTTAAGAGGAGCGGAGTGGGGGAACCAGTATCCATGACTTGGCCTCTGGCCCGCCGCTGCCTCAACCTGCCTGCGGTGAAAACTTTCAGTCGGCGACAAGTTGCAAGTTTGCCGCAGCTCAAAATGCTAATTAGCCGAGAGGGGGCTCTCCAGGGGATTTTCGGTAGATTTTCCTGAGGCCTTCCGTGGCAAGGAGGAGCCGCATCAGGCGGCAAAAGTTGACAGCCACTTGGCACGTAGGATTGCCAGGCTCACACTTTTCCGAGGATTTAAGTAGTTGCCAAGGAAGTTCCCTCGGAAGGCGACAACTTTAATGACAGAATTAAGTGTACAACTTCTGAGAGTATTTATAATAATTTAAGGGGAATAAAACGTAAAAATGTGTGTATAAGAATTGGGCATTCGTCGGAACTTTATTTTCACAGATTAAACCTGCTATAATTCGCACAGATTTTCCGACCAGGAAGAGCCCTTCATTTGGCAAACCCATCATTATCCCCGCTCCTCATCAGTATGCCCGGCCAGATGTTTGGCAAATGTCCTGGAAACTCTCGATGAATTCACTCAGTTGACATTTGGGATTCCAATTGATTTCGCACTCGGCCTTCCTCTTTGTCTCAGATGTTTGTTTTGCTGATTTCCACCGAAGCAGAGCCAAAAGTGGAGAGGAGAAAACTCGGAAAATTCGCATTCGTTTGGCAAATGAAAATCCTTGTGACGAAAATATTCAAATGTGCAATATTGACACTTGATTTGCATTTATAATGGCTACGTGATTCCTCCTCCGCCGTGTTGGTTCCGGTTGCGGATTAGATAAGTTTGCGGCTTGCGGTTCTTTTTATTTTTATCTTCCATATATTTTCCTTTTACCCCGCCGCCGAGAGGTTACGCTCCGGCAGTTGCACTTCCTTGGTCCTATCTCGGCCATCTCTCCTGCCAAATGTGTTAATTTCCCAGCCCGAATATGGCAGCAGGTCCTGGCCTCTCGATGCCAGCAGATTGCGCATAAAAATTGGAACAACTCGGCCTCGGGTTGTTTTCACCATAAAATAATCTTTTTAAGCCGAAAACAAATTACAAATAAGAGGAACGACAACAAAGGGAGGGGACCGGGACCGCCTTCTATATAATTTGTTCCATTTTTTCCTCGGCCGCCGCTGCTTTGCATATTTTTCCTGTCCCTGTTTTTTGTTTCGGCTTCCCCTCCGCTGAGTGTTCCAACAAATTATAATGTATTGGAAATTGACAGAATTATGTAATGAATAGAAAATTATGCAAATTACAGCGCAGTTACATTTAATGGCACGACCTTTTCTTGGCCTCTCTCTCTCGTCTTCATGTCCTGTGTAACCCCAACAGAAATCGAATTTTATTGGCAGGCCTAAGAAGAGGTGAATCCTCGGTTCTAAGGACTCGTGCCATTTGGGGAAGCGTTGAAAATAAATGGACCACAAAGGGAAACTCCGTTCGTTAATGGGACACCTTTAACAGAGGAAGAAAGGAAAATGTCATCGAACGAGTAAAAGCCTTTAAAGAGCTCAGAATTTAAGAATGTTTTATACATAAAGCCTAGATGGTTCCAGCTAGGCAGAAATGCTACCAAAACACTTAAATAAACAAGCGCAGATTCAATTTAAATAATCTAGCTAATAAATCGCCCACCTGACTCGGATTCCCTGTGAAATTCTCTTGCCTAAGTCTTGGTTTCTCCAGGAAGATGATGAAATGCTTAGTTCATTAGAAGTCCTCGCAGTTTATCGGCGACTGGGGAGCAATAAGGAAAAGTTACCCGCCCCCGAGCTTATCTCGCGCATCGTTTTTCATATTCAAATATTTTTCTACTGCAGGTAATTAATCATCCAGAAGAGAAGAAATCGCAACAAAAAAAAGGAAAACAAGAAGGCAGACAGGACCAGATAGAAAAATGTCTCTCGAGATAATGTCAACATAAATTGTTACGGCAATTTTCCACAATTTTCCCGGTATTATTTATGTGGTTTCTGCTGTCTGCTGCTATATTTCCCCCTCTTTTTCTCCTTTCCTCCAGTGGAAAATGCGAGTTCATCGGCTGAGCTTGGAAAATTAGCTGTATTCAGAGAGGAACTCATTCGATGTGTTGACTCTGGCCTGTGGCCAGCAGGAAAAGTCGCACGAGCCGAAGGACAACTGAATGCGGTATTTAATGAGCATGTCAGCAGTCAACACCACCCGCTTACTCCCTTTACTTTACTTTACTTCTGCGGCAGGTTTAAGGGACTGGAATTGGGCCAAGGGATGTGCGCCACCCTTCGGTGCGTGCTGTGGTCAGTTTAATCACAAAGTTTAATGAATGGCTTAAGGGTTGAGGCTGTCTTCTCGCCTTCGGTCAACTTCCGCTGCAGCTTATTGACAATCCCCAATCAGCCAGTCCCGCCGATTTCCATAATCCAAATGGAAAACAATTTCAAATGCCAGCACAGGTCGGCGGGATGACTTAAATGTGGATTAAATAAGAAATTAAAACTTGTTGGCTGAAACAGCATCAACTAATTACAACAATAATAATAATTTTACCAACGCAACTTTATAATAAAACGAAGAAGCTGCAAAGTTTTCCGCTTCTCACATTTCGAAGAACAGATAGAAGGCATTGGAATAGTGAGCAATAAGCGACACATGAATTATTTATATTGAGTAAATGGAATGATTTAAATACGAAGACTCTCCTAGTAGTTTCTTTCTTCTGAATGGGATCATCGTTGTATGGCACCCTCTTAAAATATAGCACTGAATGTCTCATTTCCCTCTTAGAGGTCCACTCTCCCCACTTGTCCTGGTAATCTGCTCAGCCTCTTATTTTTTCAACACGGCTAAAAATTATGCAAATTCAATTTTCAAGCACGCGAATTGAGGGCCCAGCCACGCCCCTTGACTCTTCTTGCCGGTAGCCAAGCATTTTATTATAATTGTTGAGTCCTCCGTCCTGGTACTCCGTGTGCTGGTGGTGACTTTTCGCATCGACTCTGTGAGGGATTAACCCCGCCCGAGGCGTAAACAAAATTATGTTTTCATTGTTCGCGCACTTGACACGCTTCACTTTATTGATCATTTTGCGGTGGTTGAGGATCGCAATGAGGTTGCTATTTTAGGTGAAAAATATATATTTGATTACTAATTTGTTAAAAGGAATCGCCTGTTTTGAGGACTTTATGTTAAACTTTTTATGTGAAACTATTTTTATATTCATAAAATTTATATAAAATATTTCAGTCATTAAATGGCAAGTCTAGACTTCATTTACCACCTTCGAGAATGAAGAATAATTCCAATTTATGGCCTGTACTTACATATTTCTACCACACCTCCCCTTACATTTTCGCTGCTTGACTCCAGTCTTAACAGCTGGCTAACAGCGGTTCGTGTCCCGACTAGACGCTTAACAGCGGAAAGAGGCCGCTATATAGTTTGTTCGAGGCTTGAAGGGGGAATGTATCAAAGCCTGTGCGTGGAAAAGAGATAACCATATCTCACAAAGGAGGGGAAATTTAACTTATTTACTTTGGTTTTCCCCCATTGGCTAAAGACTTTACATAAGCGCAGCCCTGGCTACAGTGAGCGTTTTGCACAGACTTTGGGGCCCCCTTGGCTCCACTTAAATGTTCGTTTCCCCGTTCGTTCAGGTCAGCAGCAGCTCCGGACTCCGGACTCCGCAGCTCAGTATTCACTCTACGCAGATTCATCAACGTCAGCGGATGTTCCGTGGAACCACAGGCAACAGGATATAGCATATCGTGTGAAGGGTGTACACTTTTATCGGAAAAGAAAATTGGTGCCGGAATATATTGCATTTCATACGTAATATATATATGGATGGAACAGGATATTAGATAATATCATATTCCTATATTCTTTGATTTAGAAGCTGGCAGCGCAGTCTTCTCGGTTTTTATAGGAAAACATTTCTGCATTCAAAACTTGATTTCTAATTTTTGTCCATTTTTTTTACAATTTTCTTTTCATGAAAAAAAATTGGTAAATTTTTTGCCAAAAAATCGGTAACACCTTAGGGTTTTTTGGTCATAACTTGGATAAAACTCAACCGAATTCAGTCTGGTTTGGTTTTTTCTTCTCGGTTTTTATAGGAGAACATTTCTGCATTCAAAACTCGATTTCTAATTTTTGTCCAATTTTTGACAATTTTGACGATGTAACCCCTTTTCTTTTCATGAAAAAAAAGTGGTACATTTTTTGCCCAACACCTTAGGGTTTTTTGGTCATAACTTGGATAAAACTCAACCGAATTCAGTCTGGTTTGGTTTTTTCTTCTCGGTTTTTATAGAAGAACATTTCTGCATTCAAACCCCGATTTCTAATTTTTGTCCAATTTTTGACAATTTTGACGATGTAACCCCTTTTCTTTTCATGAAAAAAAAGTGGTAAATTTTTTGCCCAACACCTTAGGGTTTTTTGGTCATAACTTGGATAAAACTCAACCGAATTCAGTCTGGTTTGGTTTTTTCTTCTCGGTTTTAATAGGAGAACATTTCTGCATTCAAACCCCGATTTCTAATTTTTGTCCAATTTTTGACAATTTTGACGATGTAACCCCTTTTCTTTTCATGAAAAAAAATTGGTAAATTTTTTGCCCAAAACATCGGTAAC
>VNJV01004907.1:0-37325 GCA_008042635.1 Drosophila nikananu | reverse complement strand
TTAATGCTCAAAGGGGTTGACAACTCTGGATAAGATTTCAGCTGAACTGCATTAAGTGTAAGAGGAGCTGTGACTCAATCAAACCTCGCTACTTACTTAGTACTTGGTCTTAGTCAGCCTTGAATATGTACATACTCCTTAAATACTGAATAGTAGGACTTATGTTTTACAAGTTTAAATTGCCACACCTACACTTACATTTTCACTCCATGAACAGTATCTATGAGAATTAAGCCATCTTTTCATTATACGCAAAAGCACACATATCCTCTTTTCCACTTCAAAATCCTCTGTCACCGAAATGATTATAAATTGGCCTAACATAAAAATAACTTAGGAGCACTAAGCCCGCAGAATGATTCAGATTTTGGGGTTCATTCAAGTGATTTGGAAGCCGAGTATGCCAGCCATTTATAACGACAAAATGAATGAGACACCTCCGTTTCGGTTGCCTGTTCATATCGGGCCATTTGTAAATTTACATTCGCTGACAACTGAAAGTCATTTGGCCGGAGCCGCGAGAAAGCTCATAAAAATCGGGCAGAACCACAACACCATTATTTCAATGCCGTCATCGCCCCGCAGCACATTATCAAAACTGAGCAAAGGCGCAATGGACAAACAAAAAAACACACAGAAACAAAAAGCAAACTAAGTCTTAGGCGACAGACAATAAAGAAAAAGTCGTTAAACAATTTGATATGCCCTGGCCTTGAAGAGCGGGCTGAAAAACATTAACGCAATGAAGGTGACAGAGGAAAACGGGAAAAGAGAGACAGCGCAACTTTTGGCCAAAAGCAGCGGCTCTAAACCGGGTCTATGACACACAACTGTGTGTCTCGCTTTACGGTTTGCTTTATGTTTTTGGTTTTTTTATTTTTGTACTCTTCGCGGTGTGTGTGTGTGCTTTCTCAGTCCCGAAATAAATGCAAATTAAGAAGAACAACAAAAATGGTTAAAAGATAAGCAATGACAACGCCAGCGACTGTAACCGCCCGGGGCTCACCCAAAAAATGAACTTCCAATTTCAAGAGAAATTTCATTATGTAATGCGTGACCCTGCAGGGAAAGAGGAAACCCCCGAGCTGGAGGTGGCACTGGAAAAGCGGAGAAGCAGGCGGCCAATAAACCGTGGCCAGGTGGGCCAACTTCACCTGAGCTCGGTGCCCACTGCCTCCGTTAAGGGGCGAGTTCAACAAACTGGGTCGGGTCTGGGTTCCTCGTTGGGTAAATTCTGGATGGGTTGTGGTAATACATTTTTTTCTGTGATGAATTGAAAAGTTGTGCACCTTGTACTCACATTCGAGAAAAATTCTGCTCGTTACTTTCTGCTGCAAGTTAAAGAAGGTTTTGAAGCCTTTTCTAAACATTATAATCAGCTTGAGCGAGAGAGTTTAATTTCATTTAAATATTTAAAATAATTTAACTCTCACTTACATCAGTTGTAAGGAAACCAATTAATTTAAATATTTATGGCACAATAACAATCCTTCGTAATCATCGACTTCTGCTGATTTAATCAATGTCAGGGAGCACAGGTAACTTAATACCCCGTGCAAACTTTACTCAGGACTGTGTGGGGGCGGCTTAACAGGTCAATCATCCCAAGTCAACTCCGCACACTATCAGGCATCAGCCATCCATCTATCAATCAATCAATTGCAGTTTACATATTGACATGCAATCCACAATGCGGCAGCTGCTCCAATCAAATGAGAACGTGATCCATTTATGATATATGTATCTATGGATTCGCAACCCCCTCATCAACCGACACAACATTATGTTGCACACAACATGGCGCCGCGTCGCTGGGTTTGATTAATTCCAATGGCACAGCGGCCCTCGGGCAAATAAAAATAAATTTTGTGCCAAAAGTAATTGTGCCCAAAGGACATAGAAAAAACGGCAAACGGGCAGAAAGTAGAGAAGCGGCAATAGGAGCCAGAATGGCAGCAGCAGCAAGCGCAGCAAAAATAATTACAAGTCATGAACACAGATAGCTGAAATGACGCGACGGAAAAGGCAACAAAAATTTCCGACAACTTTCAGTGGGGAAAGCGACAAAAAAGGGAGGGTACTACTATATGGTACTGTTGCTGCACCCTCACTGCTCGCACTTGTGGGTAACAGATTGACTATGTGTATGTGTGAGTGGGCAGAAAAAGTTTTCCTAGTGTGTTTAGCACTGAAAAAAAATGTTATTACTATCTGTAGACATTAAAATATTTAATAAAAAGTAAAGTAAACATGAAAGTCAACTCACAAAGATACACAATTTAATAGGAAAATTATTTAACTATAATTACATAAGCTATATATATATATAGTAGTATCAGAAAAAGACAATCCTGTAGACAAAATCAAACCTAAAATTCCGAAAATACTTTCAAAATCAATCGAGCTTTCCCCCTGTTGTTTTCAATGTAAGATTGTGTGTGGACTTGTATCTATCCTAAGGCCATTTGGCAGCCAGAAAAGCAAAGAGCAAAGCTGGGTCTCGCAATGTTGGGAAAACTAATTAATAGCACATTTTATTTTATGCCTGCCCTAAAAGGCAAAGGGAAACAGTGTTAGCATCGCACTCCGTCCGCTCCTCTGCCTCTCTCGCGCTCCCTTTGTATATGACAAATAATGTTGAAATTAAATGATATGCCTGCAGCGATAAGTGAGTGTTGTGTTCTATCTGCTTTTATGGGATAATGCCGGGGAGTCGTAATCTCCAGCCAAATCCGAAGCCACATTAGTGCCGAATAACCAGAGCAATTCAGAACGTGGGTGGCGAACGAGAAGGTCGCATCGATTTGGCTGACCAGTAATGCGATTGTCTGCCAGTTCAGATGACCCTCTCCCACCCATGGTCCAGTTAAGTGCCGGCGATTCAAATAAATTGGCAAACTTAACCACCAACTGAGACAATCGCAGATGTGATAAATCTCTCCTATTTCCTTCCTAAGTCCTTTTAACTATTAAATATTGTAAAATTTTGTTAATTTCAGCTTCGAGCAATTATGACCCGGTGGATAAGCTAAAATTTTATAAATTGGCTTATAAAATCATGTAGCAACCAAAGTTATTAAAACACATTTAATGTATGTATATAAAAAACTTGGAATTGTCAACTTGACGTATGAGTGATAATTCGTGATAATTCAAGCCCTGCAGCCCAGTCGTTTACACTATTTCTGAGAGCTTTAAAAAGTGTGACTTAAAATATTTATGTTTAATTAAAAAGTTTATGTTTCTTCACCCTTTTTGAGTTTGTTAAAAACTGGTACACGTGCTCCTCAATTTTTTTGTTTTTTTTCCAAGCTGGTTTCTCTACCTCCCCCAAAAAACTACGGTACAGAGGCAGAGAGCAAAACAAAAAAAAAAGCGGTAACCAAAATTCAAACACACGCAAAAGCAAAAGGACACGAAAGGGCTGCGTGGGGGCTGAATTAGCGGATTGCGGGTTAGTCGAGGTGAGTTTCGCCCCGAGGTGAGCTGGGGGAGTTTTGGCTGAGGTGGAAGAGCTCTGCTTATGACAAAGTTGTTTTGCGTGAGGCGGGTTTCAGTTTCCGCCTCTTTCTTTCTATCTTTTTTGCCCCCCCTGTCTGTTGTTTCTTTTGTGTGTGTGCGTGTAGTTGTGCACCGTGTGGAAATTAACACAGTGCCACATAAAATGACAATTGAAAAGCCTAAAGAGAGCGGGAGAGGAGAGAGCGTGAGTGAGCCGAAAAGAGAGCGCCTTGCGCAGGGAGCACCAAAATACTGTAGCCTAACCCAAGGGGATGCGTGAATGCGGGAGTGTATGTGTGTGCGGCTTTTGATTTGGCACAGCTGCGACGCAAGCAGCGCTGCTTTTGCATTTGTTGTTGTTGCAGCCACTTGGACCCTTGGGAGCTATGTATACTTCAGTCGACGCCTCTGTCGCAGCCGCTGCCTGTCGCCGCGTCGCTGTTAAAAATAGCAAGAAATGGATTAGTTGCCTGAGCCCCAAAGCAAAGGAAGGAAGAGCCGTACAAAAAGGAAACGCAAAACGGCGAAACGGATGAGAAAAAAGAGCGAACTGAGGAAAGGCCAAGTGGGCGCATGTGTGTGTGTGTGACTTGTTTGTGCCATTTTTGTTTCACTCATTTTGGTTTTTTTTTTTTTTGAGCTTTGCTTTGTTGTAAGACCGTGCGTATGTGATGGTATTGGTGTGTTTGTTGTGTACAGTTCTGTTTGACATTGTGACCGACTGAAAATGACGACGACGATGATGTTGATGCTGTTGCTGCCGTCTCGCTTCCTCTGCCCCGCTCTCCACTTCCACCGCAACCTACCGGTGTTACTCTCTTTTTCTTTCTTTTTGTAACTCTTTTGTCCTCACATGTGAATGAATTTTACAACATGGTAAGGGTAACGGCATTTCGGGAGAGCGCATGTCGAAATCCTTTAAGGCCGCCGTCGAAATATAAGCATGCAAAAGCAACAGTAAAATATGACGTAAGCCACAAAACAAATGTTACTCTCACTCGTATCGATGCACTCGAAAAAAAAAAGATTTAAGGCAGTTGCGTATATAAAATTAATACCAATAATTCAAACGCAAGCAACACTAAAGATAATCTTAAATTTAAATTTAACTTTTATCTTTATCACTTAGGACTGTACTGTTTTACTTTTTTACTTTTATATTATAGATTCAAGCGGTATTTCTGAAATGGTTGCATAGTCCAGAAAAACGTCTCGCTTCAAGTGAAAGGACTTGACTCTTTCGTCAAGTTGATGTACACTTGTACTCCTAATTCTCGAATCCCAAAAGAAAGCTGACACACATCATGTTTTGACCACCCAAGCTCCCATCCTTTTGGCCACCTTGTTGTTCACTTTTTGTATTTTACGCACAAAGAACTCGAAGGAAGACAGGAAGGAAGTCGACACAGGCATGTCCCTGCTACCGGCTGTTGCCACGCCCACCGGAAGGAAACGCCTTGGACAAATTGTCCCACAAGTTGAGCAGGGAAAGACTATGGACTAAGGACTAAGGAGACGACCGACCAAAGCCACACAGCCATGCCAGCAGAAAAGAAAAAATTACTTAAAATATAACTTTTATATACAACGAACAAGAAAGTAGAAGGTACACAAAATGTTGCCTGTAAAAACTGTGAGCCTTTTATGGGAATGCTTGTGGTTACGAGGATAATGAGGCGTATACGCAATGCGGACCGAAATGGGATTTAAAGCGAAGTTGCAGGGTAGCATGCAGACGGCCTGGAAAACATTAACTCTCGATTGAATTGCCCTTGATGTAAAATTTAAAGAGATTATCAACTTACTATTTCCAACAAATGTTCTGGACTTTATTAGATACTAAATACTATTATACATATATTATATTATTCTTTTATTATTTTTTTTCTACAAAATATGATCCAAGTTATTACCAACTTTAGTCCGAAATTTCGATATTACCTCAACTTTTCACCACTTGGACCATTACTCATTGCCTTATCGTAGAAAAACGTTTTTTAATAACTTGGACGCATAAAAGCATTCCATGGTCAGCCCAAAAGCGCTCGAGGACAGCTCATAAAAGCCTCTCCCACAAGGCTGCACAGCAGGACGAGCTTGTGGTCGATAGGAGCAGGAGCAAACGCAGTGGGTGAGGATGGAGATTGATAAAACGGATATAGCTTATTGCCCGAGGATAATCGCATTGCAAGAGAACAGCGGCCATTAATTAATACTCGAGAGCCGTTTATCATTGGATTCAACAATTTAATATTCAAATGCGATCTAATTAGCTTTCTCCATCTCTCGTGCAGAAATTACATTTGACATTTCAGGGCCACTGTAAACCGCAGAGAGACGTTCAAGTTTAATGGGCCAGTGTTGGAGGGTTGGAGGTACAACAATGAAGACATTAACACCCGTTGCATGAATGCAATCCGCATTTCATTTTATCGTACAATTGCAGGAACTGCTGCTCTCAAGCCAGAATCCCCAAAGTGTGCGGGCGAAGTATGTGCGCAATTCCCCAAGCAAAGGATGGGGGGTTCGAGTGGTGAAGTGGGTGGGTGGGTTGGTGATGCATATCCAAAAGATACGATAATGAAATCTGCCAGCATCATGTCGAGGGTGGTGAAACTGTTGAAGCTTTTGTGGGGCAATCAGAAGATGTCAAGGGAACGTAGTGGCGTATGTAAAAGGAATTGGACTGCGTTCCTAAAGAAGTGCAGTGAAGATAGAATATCCATATTTCCTTTACTTCCTCACGGTTCAAACATTCATACAGTTGAGTACATTGTCTTCATTAAGATTAATATATAAAATTCACTAAAAACTAAAAGTAAGCTCACGAATTCAAAGAGTTCTCAAGAAAAATTGTATTTTTTTTTATCAAACCCTAAGATTTTCTCCCAAATACTTGCTTTCTTACATGCAAGCTCGACATTGCAGTTTTCCGTTTACTTAAGACGTTGCTTCCCAACTGAAAGCATAAAAAACACCAACAGAGTAAACAAGAGCACGTGGAAAAGCAACAAGGAAAAATCGGTTCGCAGTTGGGGTAACTGGATATACATATGTACATACATACATAAGCAACTGGCGACTGCACTCTGAGAGGTTATGTCAGCAATTGAATCAGCCAAAGAACCGAAAGAAATGCGCTCTCTCCCTCGCTTTCTTCTCTCTTTTAGTCTTGGTGCTGCTTTCTACTGATTGCCGCTATGCGGTTTAGTTAATGTTGCTGTCTCTGCTGTCACTAGAGTACCCTGCTGCATGCATTTCCCGCTGTGCGAAAAAAGCAGTTCCAAGGAGAGAAACAGAAAGAGAGGCAAAAGTAAAGGGCAAAAAGCAAAAGTTGGAATTGTGTCAAATGCAATTATGTGCACGCCTTGAAGTATGCAACTGCAATTTTCATGTTTTATTCGTTTACAGTCCTGGAAGCCAGAACTTTTCGGAGGCGTTTTCTGCCGGAAGTTGTCTCTGCAATCTATAATCCTATTTTCTGCAAAATAGGATTTCAAAAAGCTTTTGAATAATACTAATCGTATTCACTTAAATACTATATAAGATTCCTATAGATTTTTTCTGGATTTAAAAACGAATCTGCTTGGTAGAGGCTTTCCCTAGGAGAATTGCTAGCACTCTGCCAATCCTTCTTATTAGCTTAGGGGTAACAATGTCAAGCCCATTTGTCAGTGACTTGCAGGAGTTGCTGATGCCTTTTGCATTGGGCTTGTGGGTTTTCTTGCCACTCTGCTAACCACGGAGTGTAGTGCTTTCCCCCTGAGGAGATTCTGAAGCCTGCCAGTCTGGGATCCTGCCCAGCTGTGCTAGGCCACTGTTGCATTTTCACCAGGACAGTTATCCTGGTTTTTCTTTATTTCTTTTTCTTTTGCTACACTTCCGCTCTTGTTGCTTTTCAGTTCATACAAACATCCTTCTACAGGACCACTGTGCCTTCTTCTCGGCAACAGTAATTACTCGGCGCCTTCTCGTTGATTGCAATACCCGGGCTCAGGTTCTTTCATTCCGCCATTCTACGTTTTTTACCTGTGAAGATGCAAATTTTTCCACTTGCAAGTAGAATTTCGTGAACAAGTTAATTAGTGGCTGGTGGAGAGGAGAAAGCAAAAATGGCGTAGGTGAGCGTGAGGTAAAGTGGGTGTTCCGAAGGTGGCAAAAGGTGCCAATCAGCGCTCAAAATAAAATTACGCAAAACTTGTTTCCAGTTCAGGGTTGTTACCAGAAAGTTTAAACACAATAAAAGTTTCTTCGACGTTAAATTGTTCGCTATAATAAACTGAAAATGAAGCTTTAACAATGAGAAATAAGCAAGGGTGAAAATACGATACATAAACTATATAGTCTGGGAAACGCAATTTTATTTTATTTTTTAAATATATATTATTTTAAATTTAAAAATTTTAAATTGTTCCTTTACTTTATAAATAAAGGAAAGTCTATTTTTCCTATTATCAGGTTCAAAGGCTTTCAACCATTATAAACAAAAAGTTCATTTAATTAAAGGGAAAACCATCGACGTAACCATTAATATTTATAGTCTCAACATTTTCACTCTTTCTTTCTTTCTTTGCTGCCCCACGCTTGGTTAACTGGCAATTCTTCGTCTTTGTGAGCCAACTTAAAAAGGAAATTGAAGATGAAGCGAAGCGCATGGAATTTAAATGTGAGAATTTCAGTTTTGTTTTCATTTTTTTCGAATTTCTTTGTTGAGCCGGGGGAAAATAATAACAACAACAACAAAAAGGGTGAACCGAGCAAATATGAAAATTCGCCAGGGGCCTGGCTCAACCTTGGAAATGGGAATCAGTTTCAACCCTTTTTAGTGGTTAACGAAACAACGTACAGGCCCCCAAAAAAGCCACCCACATCGTATTACTGGGTCAGGTTTTCCTCGGGCTACCGCTCGTTAACTGCCCAGTAGAACTCATTTCATGTTGTTGTTTTCGTCGTTTTTGTTTTTCCTTTTTAGTGTGTTACTGCAGCAGCATTAAATACACATATAATTTGGGGGGAAAAAAGAAGAAAAGAAGGGCAGGTGGGTGTGGTCACGAGCCAGGCGTATCTGACGCTGTTCTTGTCGTTTTGGAAGTACATAAAAGCATAAAAGTAGGCGAATGAACTCTTTTCGCAAAACGAGGCAGGAAGAACCCAAAAAAAAGGGTCAGGCCACATATATTAAGGGACCTTTAGGTAGAGATATGCTTTGGGCTAACACCGAATCTAAGTTAACTTGGTCTTATTAGTGGTTTCCGATTTTAAAACCATTTTTTTTGCAAACGTAAGAGTTTGTTAAACTCTTGTTTTATTTATTGTAAAACTCATTAAAGTTTCATTATTATTTGTATATTAAATATTTATATAACAAAAAGCCATTTTAAACACTTAGGTACTAAAGAATTTTTATATTATTGTTCATTATAATTTAACAAAAATATTGAAAATTTGGGTCCAAATTATGTCGAGATTTTATAGCCAATGAAAATGTGTTTTACGGACCAAACTCTAAATTAATTCTGCTGGCTTAACAAAATCTACGCCCCCAAATCGTACATGTATGTTGCCTCCAATTGGATGGCCCCCTTGGGTCACATTGTATCCGCCCATTCAACTCTTCCCCACTTCTGGCGGCACACACCTCTGGCCTCTGCTCCTCTGACGACGTGCCATGAAATTTGTTTTCAATTAACAAATTGTTTAGAAGCGATGACGAAAATCGATCTGAAAGCCTTTTCCACCCAAAGACACCACCTCCTTCTTAGTTTTAATGGAAATGATTTCACCTAAAATAAATTCGATTTAAAAACTTCTCAGCACGGCAAAAACCTAAGAAATATAAAATACCTTCAGCTTTTTAGTTGGAAAATTCTCAACTTCATTTATCTGTAGATAAATTCCAGGAATTCCGCCTGCATCCAACGAGGACATTCAGGAAACGGGATGCAGGATGCTTCCTCTTTTCTTTAAGAATGACAAATTCCTACATGGTTAAAGCAAGTAACGTCAAGAGGAAGAATGAAACTTTACCCCGGAAAATCAAAAAGTTTTCAAGAGACGAAAAGAAGCTCTGTTGAGAGAATCTTGGCTGACAAGTAAGTTTCAACAGTTAACATGACAATGACGATTCTAAAAAACTTTGCACAACCCAGATGAGATAAAGTACCTCGTCTCACTCAAGTTTACATAGATATTTCATATGTATTCATACGTTCGTACGGTTCGTACGTTCATACGGCTGGCACTTAGCTGCGAATCAATAAATCAAACCGCACTCTGATGGCTAACAACAAATACTACTTGTATATGGTCATAAGCAGCTAAAATATATGACTCACCAGTCATAGTTGAAATAAAAAAAGGTAAGAAAAAGACAGCGAAAAAGCACAAAAAACTCCCACATATGTATGTATTAAGTATAAGTCATCCACAATAAATTGCTACAAGGAACAAAAAATTACTATTTGGATTTGGCAAGCCATCAAAATAATAGATAGATAGACGGACAAGCCAGTAAATAACAAGTGAACAAGCTCAGAACAAGTGTGGAAATAGATAAATATATAAATTGAATTCATGACTCGTAGATATAGTATTTACTGCAGGGGGCAGGGGGCAGGTGGGACACTGCAGCAGTCTCATCAAAATGTGATAAAAAAAAATATACAACAAATTCTCACACAGCAATACCTGAAGTTTATTTCTAATAATAAGAGATTTAAAGTTTTAGGAGTACAATACATTTTAATCCAAGATCCCTCGGAATAATAACTTTACAGAAAATATAAAATCTTTTAGAGCCAATGTACCCTTCGGAGGTAGGGTACTCAATGCTGCGGGCATTTCCACCACATGGGGGCCTGAGAACAAAAGGGCAAACAAAAGCCATGTGATAGAGCTTCCACAACAAGGTAAAAAGGCAAAGAGACATGCAAAAAATTTAACATGAGAATGCGAAAGACCGGTGTATGTCACTCTAGAGGGAAGTTTTTAATTGCATTGGCCTGAGTGCAGGCGGAATTACTCCGCTTCTCTCTATTTATGCGGGTTAAAGAGAACTTAGAATAAGGAGAGACCCGCTGCTAGCCTTTATTTTCTTATCAAAGCCAACTGATAGGCTTTTTATCAAGTGATAACAAAACACACTGATGATTCATTGGCCAGTCTGGATGATTCACCCCATTCACTTGTGTGGCCTATGAGTACAATTCCAATAGATCGTTTTATAATAACTAATTGAGGAGGAATGTAAATAAACTTTTTATCGCCCCCGTGTCATCGAGGAAAGTCAAATTGTTGGTGTGGGTGGAATTTTTAGGTACTAATGCAAGATAAACAGAACGTATTCAAAAAATATAGAGTTTTTAACATACTTTTAAGTACTTTCAACATTTTTCTCTTTAAAAACTTCGAGTCAGGAATAACTTTTAAAGCTATAAATTTGGACAAACCCTGTATAACAACATACACACGTATACTTTTCACATGCTAATCACGATAATGCATCACTTACAATTTATGAAGCGATTATTTCAGCATCATTTGCTGAAAAGACAGCTTATTCGGATTATATTTTTTATCAGTGCATTCGCACATGATAAATTGGAGATGGGGTCGGCAGCAGGGTGAAGGGAGGCATCGTCTAAGGTCGCTCTGGGTGACAACGATGACTCAATTCAAAGCCCACAGCACATTCACAACATTACAAATCGGGGGAGGCGCGAACTCTGTGCATGTTCGACTCACATTAGAGGGGCGATAGACAGTCATTCGCAGCCGACTCTCATTCAGAATACGCCGCTGACAGGAAGCGCAAAGAAATGAAATGAAATGATACATGATAAACGGCCTATAATATACGAGAAACTTTTACAGATAATGCTTTCAAATTAAACACGCAACTGGCACGATATCGTGCTCTTCGGCAGGGGTCATCGTTTAAAAAAGACCTACACAAAAACGGCTTGGCAAAGTTGCTGTGGTGCTTTAATCCCAATATAAGAGTTTTTATCAACATTATATAGCCTACGCTAATTAAAGCTTAAAAAATTTCTTGTGATAAAGAGCCAGAAAGCTGTGAAATATCTTTAAAGTATCCCAAGTTCTGGACTTTCCAGAGTTTGGTCTCCCCAAACAAAATGTGACTCGATTCCTATGAGATCATCAAAAATACGATGCTTTTGTTATAAATAACAATGAAGAAAACAAGGCAAAGTGAGAAAATAAGAGTCATAACTTTGTTCGATTTCATTTGCATGACAAGCCTCAAAAAAATACATTTGAATGAGACATTTTTGCAACATTGATAATTGATGACAAATTGAATTCTCTCGCTTCCACGTACAAGGGCAATCAACATCTATCGCAGTGTTTTAATAATGTAATTATGGGGAAAGAGAACTTTTTATAGAACTCTTAATAATTATTGTACTATAAATATTCATTATCCCGCCAATTGTTCATATCCCATTTAGTTAAGAGCGAGAGAATGTGTATTAATTGAAGCTTTTTATAATGTCGGCGAGATGACAAGAGCCGAGCGATATATACAATATATAGATAGAAATGAAACCGAATAGAAGGAATGCCATTAAATAAACAAGGAAGCTTATTAAATAAGATTTCTTTCATTGCTTGTAGTAGAAGTATGGTAAGTACATTCGATGATAAAATTAAAAGTTATTACTTCTCTTTGCATTTCATTTAAATAAGGTATTACGAAACATTTTTAGAATCCAATTTTAGTTAAGAATTTGTAAAAAGAATAAGGCTGAAGGAAGTTTTTACTACAAGAAAATACACCCCACGATATATGAAACTACCTAATAGTATTCACTTAAACCCAATATACCCATTTATACCCATCGAGTATTGGGTATAATTAGTTTTTCTTTGTTTTGCCAAGATCTTCGTTTATCGCTGCCTCTCTGTGCCGCTGCTTCACACTCTCGAAACTCGAAATGTCACAACACAAAGGGCACGAAATTCATTAATAGAAGTGGGCGGAGGAAAACCAAAAGGGGCGGTGTGGAGAAGGACACGATACTCGACCTTCGACAATTATTCAAGTCACGCGGGGAAACCCTGGGCGTAGAGAGAGTATTAGGGGGAATGGCCGCCTATATAAAGAATGCAAAATATTAAATAATAATTTCGTTACTCACCTCAGCGCATGGGGATGGAGCATTGCAGCTGTATATTTATCGCTGGAAGCTGTGAAAAGCTGGAAGTCTGGAAAACTGGAATGCGGGCTGGAACTTCCCGAACTCGGAGAGCGTGGCAGGGCGGAGTCGAGTTTTATTTATTTTCGATTTGCATTTTTCTCTCTTATGTTTGGGGGCTTTAGATTGCATTTTGTGGTTTAAATTGAATTGCAGGTTGATTGATTGACATAATACGAAGTTGGCTCCGAAACTCGTTCGTTTTTAAAGCGATTTTCGTTTCGTTTTCTTTTCACTAGACGCGGTTTTAACTGGGTGTTGTTGTTATTGCAGTTGCAGTGGCTATTATTGTTGTAGTGGAAACGTGCTGATTGTTGCTGTTGTCGTTGCAGTTTTTTTCGGTTTCTTTTTGCATTGAAAAAGATCAAAAGGTAAACGAACGGGCGAAAAAACGTGCACAGTGTTGCATTAAAGTGTGATCAGAAATCAGAACGGAAATTCTCCAATTCGCGGAGTTCGTTTTTGTGGTGACTTTCTCTATTATTATCGGCTATATTGGTGGTGCATTAACAAATTGCATTTCCTACTTAAAAGCGAAAGCATTTCTCCGTGTGTATTTCTTAACTCACATTTTACATAATTTAATTCTCAAAAAACTCATACAGATTACACTCGGCATTATAAAAATATGATTTAGCATGTCCCTTGGATTTTGTATGCAGATTATAGGCCATGATGAGCATGCTACTTGCTGGCTTGGATACTATGTAAAGTGCATCCAAGTGAATGGTGAGTGCATAATGTTTCACATATTATTGTTAAATTATTAAATGTTTTTAGATTGATTTCAAGAGCCGCATACCATAGAATATTTTTGGTGGTTGGGTTATGTATGGGGAATATTTTATTTCGATTCCGATTGTTAGTTTTTAGTTTTGGTTTTATTTTTTGGTGATGTGGGAAAGAAAGGAAAATAAATTAGGTTAATAAAGGAAAGAAAAAGGTTTTAAAAGCGTGTGTGTGGTTGTGCTGAGTGTGGTGTGTGAGTGTGAGTCTGAAATGAAATCATAGCAGCTAAAAACTTAACTCGAACTTATGGCAAGCGAGAAACTAGTTTGTAGGGAAGTCAGTTTATTATATTGCCATAGGAAAAAAATAAGAGGAGGAAATCATAACAACAAAAAACTTGTTCAATTGTTTGCGCAATACCAACAAAACCTATAAAAGACAACAAAAACTGAATAATCAACTTTGATTTTAAACGGTTTAGCAATTAATTTGAGTCTGTGAGTGAATTGTTTACTCTGTTAAGTCAGCCTTCCGTCAACTTCCTCAACTATTAGAGATTCGTTTCGGTTTCGGTTTGTTTGCTTTGCTTTATCTACTTCTTCACTGAGAGAATGTTTGAGAGAGTTAGCTATTTATCTAGTTTTATAATTGTATATATATATGCTGTGTGTTTTGTATAATTTAGATATATATATATTTATATATGCATTCAATAAATATGAACATGTTAAGTAAATAGCATTATAGTAAATAGTCAATATAGTTATTATCTAGCATAATAAACAATCTTTTATAATAAATATTCAAAAGTTAACTAGAGCTTTGTTGCATCCTTCTCTTCTCTTTTTCTTCAACATTATCAGTGGGTGAGTGTGTGGCGAGTGTGGGTGAGTATGAGGCTACTTTAAGTGAGAGTGTTTAACAGGACAAACTAAACTAGTTAAACAAATCAAAACTAAATGCAGTTTCCAAGTCGGAAAAACGATTTTCTTTTTGCAACCATTCTCCTTTCTCTTTTTTTAATTTGTGTTTCTTGCAAAGCATTAGCAGTGAGTGTATGTGAGTGTGTTCCTTTCTTTTTATTATAATCTTTTCCTTTTTTATAATTTTTTGCTTCGCAT
Organism: Drosophila nikananu; assembly: GCA_008042635.1. NCBI lineage: Eukaryota > Metazoa > Arthropoda > Insecta > Diptera > Drosophilidae > Drosophila > Drosophila nikananu. The sequence goes on along the minus strand of VNJV01004907.1, from coordinate 22,756 downwards.
TATAACAATAATCAATAAAATTTCATGTTTTTCTTTGTTTGCAATTACTTGTTTTGGAGTTGTTTTTTTTTCGCTTGTTTCAATTAGCAATTCGTTTTATTTACTAAATTTTCTGGTAGCTAACGCTTGAGTTTTCGTGTGTGTATATAAGGTTTAGACTCTGGAGACTCTCTTTCTTGTATATAAGTGAACTAACCATACATTTTTCTCTATATATATTAGCTATAATTGGTGTGATCAGAGCCCTGCTAATTATGTGTGTGTCTGTCTTCACTGGTTGCGATCTCTTACAGCTTAAGTTTTTCGATTTTTTATCATTTTCTCTGGGTGGGTTGCGCAACTTCCTATAAAGGGGTTCTTTACTCAATGATATTGTGGGTGTGTGTGTATGTTGTGGGAGGATGTGGGTGTGTCTGGCATAGAAGTAATTGCATTCGAGATTTACATGAAATAACTGCTAACATATGAGGCCGCTAAGATGCCCAGCACAGTGAGGCAGATCAGTATCATGATCTTCTTTCGGCGGGCTTTGCTCTGGTACTTGAGCGCCTTCTTGGTGTCCTGAGTTGCCGTCTGCACATAGTCCATAGCGTGCTCCACATGGTACTCAATGCGATCGATCATCTCGCCCTGCGACTCCACCAACATGGCCATGTCCATGAACATGTCGTGCAGCTCCTTAATCGATGTCTCCAGCTTCATGATGTCCTGGTGCCGGGCCTCGATATCCGCCAGCGTCTGTTTCGCCTGCTGCGTCTCCATGATGATGCCCTGCGTGAACACCGACGAGTTGCCCTCCTCCAGCATTTTCTCCAGCTCGTCATCGTTTGTCGGCCGGCCGGTGATCTCCAGCTGACGCTGTATCCTTCCCTTGCAGCGCTCTCGGTAGTCGGTCTGGGTGCGATTGTATTCCGTCATCACCTCGACAAACTTTCGCGACAGCGTCGAGTGCTGCGTCTTGCGGATACGCAGATCCGCCGACGACTTGTTCTGCTGCTCCTCCTGCTCGATATTTTGCTCGATGCCCTTAAGCTTGCCCCGCACCCGATTGGCGTTCTTCTTGATGTCGGCCATCAGATCCTCCAGCTCCTGCTTGGTCTTCTCGTCCGTTTGAGGGGCCGACAGGATGGCCGAGTGCTTCTTCTTTACCTCCTCGACATTGTCCTGCACTTTGTCGATCATGCCGCGAATCTCTTCCACCTGGGCGAAGAAATCGTCCATATAGGAGTCGTGGCCGTCCACATTGACGGCCACCTCTGTCTCCTCCTCATCGTCGGATTGGGCGGCATGGAGAGCGGCTAATCTGTCCTTAGTCATCGTTGTGTCTGGCTGTTAATTTGGGGGTTTTTGTGGGTTTCACTCTTTTTTGTTTCTGGTAGGATATGGGCGCGTTTCGGAGGGTTTTCCTCCTTTGAAGTTATCCGTTTTTAAGAGTTTCTTCGGGGACTTTTGATTATGTAGTTTTGCGTTTCTGGTGTTTTTGTTATATTGGTTTATCTCTGGGTATTTTCGTTGTTATATGTTTATTTTTTTTTAGTTTTGTGAAGCTTTACGTAAGCTTTTGTTACGCGGTTTCGCAGATTGCGTATTGCGATTAGCAGTTAAACGTTAACGCACACCAACACACACACATATAAACCACACACGTGTAAGCGCGCGCGGAGTTTATTATTCGCTTTTTGCAGCTAGCTTTTTAACTTGTTTGCACGTTTTTCCCACAGCAAAGCGAGAGAGAGAGGGTTTTCCGTATTGATTTTTTGCCTCTCTTTTATGGTTTACTTTTAGTATATTTTACTAAACTGACACTATTTTTGCTGCAATTTTTGTTTGATATTATTTCTTATTGTGTGTGTGCCGCTATTTTGCCGTTGGTATGCGAGAGGGAGGGGGGAGACGAAGAAGGCAGAGAGAGCGCGTGCTTGCGGGCGGCAGCAGCGACGTCGACGGCGGTGACGGCAGAGGCAGTGGCAGAGCACCTCTTCAATGCCAGCAGCTAAAAAGCTAAAGCTGCTGCTGAATTAATTTTTCTTTTTTATTTCTTGTGACTCACACCGCGGCGAGATTGCTGCTTTTTTAAAAACAATATATAATTTGAAGCTTTTTTTCTTTCGATTTGGTTTGTTTCACTTTCGCACAAACACACCGACGAGTCGAACGCACAGGCACAGTTACACGCACACGTTAAACGATTTTCGGCAGTGGGAGAGGCTCCCGAAAATCTCTTAAAATGGGCAAAAAAATCGATTTCTGCGCAAAGCTCCAATTCTGCCGTCTGCTTTTGCTTCAGCTTGTGCTGCTGATACTACTGCTGCTTCCTCTTCTTCGCGGGGGGTGTTACGGTGGGCGTTATTTGTTCTTTCTCTCCTTTTGCTCGCCGTTTATTTTCGTTTGTTGCGTACGCGTCGTCGTCGGCGGCTCTGGTGGTTAGAGTGAGACGCACGACCCACCTCTCTCGCACTCGCACTAGCACTAGCACAGTGGCTGTCTTGGGTGTCACACGAGTTGTTGTTGTCGCCTATTGTTTTCTACCAGCACATTGCCAAAAAGCAAACTCTCGCAAAAATTGGCAGAACTAATGATTTTTTGCTTTTTTAGACAGAAAACCGAAAAATCATTTCGTGTTATTTTTTCCCGGCGACTGTAATATTTTCGTCCATATACCGATGCGAACGACGACGCGGAAAGAGAATACCGATGCGAACGACGTGAAAGACAACAACTGTGAACAACTGTGATGGCAACATCGAGGTTTTTCTTGGCGATGTTTTCCGATGTTTTTGTTAGGCGATGCATCGAAAAAAGCAAGTTGCCAGCATTGATTGTGACAACCCCACCCAATTTTTTAACACCATGCACCAGTTAAAATGAGAGTCTGTTACCTCTAAAATTAGCTATTTCCCGTTAAAATTTGGCTAAAATACGAAAACAATAGAGGCGGCGAAACTAGTGATGCTGAAAACATCGATTTTTCCGATGTTTTTGTTGATATCGATGCAAGGCGAAACATCGGTTGCCTATTGCCTTAAGCAGTCAAGATTGTCGGTTAGGATATAGATGAAAAAATTTTTAAAATTAAAAAGGAATGAAAACAATAATTTGATATATTTTAAGTTTTTGTTCCTTTTTATAATCTCTAACTCAATGAAAAGAAGAAGATTGCTGTGAAGGCATTATTGTTATATTATTTAAAGTTTTTGTGCCTATAAAATATATATAATATATATATATATATAGATAAAAATATATTATTTTAAAACATATGTATATTTCGCTATTTTCTCGGACACACTTTTGTTAATTTTCCCATATAAATTCGTGGTGAACAGAGCGAGTGAGCTTGCTTTTAATGGTGAATCACAGATGCCAACTTGGCTAGCAAATGGCTTATAAAAAAATATCCGCATTCTTGGCATCTGGGCACACTTAAGTGAAGGAGACCCCACGACCGCTCAGTCCGGCAGCGCTGGTAGCTCACATTTTACAACACTGGTCACCCGGGCCGGGCAATTTCAAAACGATATTAACTAAAATCACTCCGTTTTATAAAGAATATAAGTAAGCATCACTTTTGTTCAGGCAAATATCAAGGCTAATTAAATATAAGAAATTAAATTTCACCAGGCGTTTTATAAATGACATTAAATATTATCCTGTCAGTAATTAGGATAATCACTCTGTCACTTATTAGTAACGACACTACATTGTAGTGATGCCTTTAGACGACAGATGCAAAATATTACTTGGTTTTCGGTCTTCGCGGCACGGTTTCCACAGATTACAGATAAAAGTACAAGGTAAGGAAAAGGTGAACTCACCGGAAACTTTGTCTGCAAAACGATCCCGCATATCTCGTCGCCGACGAGAAACTGCTCGCCGAGCATCGCCATGCACACATTCTCCCAGGCTCGTTCAATCTTGTTCTTGCGCAGCCTTATCACCCATTGGCCGCCTTTGCTGTTGGCCGGATCCTCCCACATCGGCTTGATGCCCTGCTTGAACAGGCTAAGCTCCCGGTAAGGCTTTAAGGCGGTGGGCCGGATGAGGTGCGAGTAAAGGGACCACCATTGCTGCACGCTGGCGCACCGGCCGACTACGTGCAGCGACTTGCTGTAGTCGGCGGCCGCCCGCTGCGTCCCTTTGCGCGAGAACCAGAGGCAGTATGTGTGCTGCAGACGATTTTCTCCAGGCCCAACTTCCAGCGGCGGCAGCTTGTCCACGTCTATCTCGTTTTCCACATCGCTGTCGTCGCTGTCGACGAGATCTGGCCAGATTTTCCTGGAACGGGCGCGCATGACACGATAAAAACAGGTTTGATTAGTATGTCAAGGGTTAGAACTCAAGTTCACACATGCCAACTCCACCACATCAATCACCCAAATCTCTATCCCTACAGCTCACACATAACATCGAGCAGCAAACTAAACATTTCCTATTATCATGAAGCTGTCCATTATTACGCTGGACCGGCGCACCATCAAGGTGGAGATGAGCGACTCGCAGGACGTGCGCACACTGAAACAGCGCTTAAGCGACATGCCCGAGGTGGCCATGCCCCCTGACAGTCTGCAGCTGATCTACGCCGGCCAGATCATGGAGGATGAGTTGCCCCTGACCAACTATAAGATAACCGAGGACAAGAACATCGTGTTGATGGGAAAGAAGATTGCCCCTCCGGCCGAGCCAAAGGAGCAGGAGCGGGAGCGAAAACACGACTCTGTGGCTGCCATTTCCACTTCGCCGCCAGCCGCTGGTCCCATTGAGGGTCTCAGTCAGCCGACGGTGGCTCTCCCATCGGTGGCTCCCAACGAACAGCGGGTTCACGATCTCATGGACATGGGCTATGGCGAGCAGGAGGTGCGAGACGCCTTGCGAGCCAGCTTTAACCATCCGGAGCGGGCAATAGAGTATTTGATCAGCGGAATTCCTTCTCAGGTCGCCACAGACTCACAGATCCCGGCGGACCAGCCGACCGGTAACATTCACCCGATTGGGGCATTGGACCGTGTGCGCCAAATGTTACGCGATGATCCGCACTCTTTGGACCGGATCTTGGGCCATCTGGCTGAAATGGAGCCGGAGGCAGTCGAGGTCATTCTTAACCATCAGGCAGAGTTTATGGCCATGATCCAGGGCAGCGAGGCTGAAACGGAGCCGGAGGCTATCGAGAACACTAGCAACCAGCCTGCAGAGTTATCTGCAATGGTCCTGGGCAACCTGACGGCTGACGAGGCTGCAGCAGTGGGACGTCTGGAAGCGTTGGGATTTCCCCGCGTCTTAGCCGTGCAGGCGTATGTGGTCTGCGACAAGAACGAGGAGATGGCCGCCATGTTCCTGTTCAATCAGGCCGAGGAGGAGGAGGACCAGTTGCCGTAAATAAAGCGAGAAAGCGCACGTAAACGGTGCCCAGAACATAACCTAACAATCGCGCCCAGATGTGTGCGAGATGCTGGCCCCGTTTGTCGGCTGCGACAGCGGGCGGACTGGCGGGTGGTTAGTGGGTGGCGGCGGGAGGTGTGCTCCACTTACGACTCGTACTGCTTGCTGGCTACTTTCTCCATGCTCATCCTGACAGTGGCTTCTGCGTCTCCAGGGGCTGATGACTGGGGCTGATGCTGCCTGCTGCTTGGTGCTCTCGCCGTGGCTGCCGCTGCCTCTGCTGTGTTGATGCCGCTGCTCCAATGGGACGGAGGATCGGTGCGTTCCAATCGCTGCCGCTGCTGCTTCTTCTGCCGGAATTCGTCGTTTGCTTTTGGCCTCAGAGCCCTCCTTTGGCTACGCGCGTATGTGTGCGTGCGTTTGTGTGTGCAGGGTTTTTTGGTGGATTCTCTGCGCTGGGCGATTTTTTGGCCGTAGCTTCTTTGGGGGTGAGCGGACGCTGGGGGCCGCTCTTTGGTTAACAAATGTGCTATATGGGGGGTATCCAGTTGTTGTTGTTGTTGCTCGGCTTATCTTACGGCTTATTTCGCTTATTTTTGCTGCAGTTTTGACGTTTCTTTTTGTACACACAACATGCGCTGATTGGGTTCCACTTGCAGTCCACATTCCACGCGGCGCTGTCAAATCGGTCCAGTGTTGGTAGATCGATGCACCTTCTGGGAGTTAATCAACACTGTTCACTGGGCAGCTGCACACCCTACAACTGAGAGTATATAAGTTCAGTAAATGCTAGGTTACTTAGGAATATATGATGGCAAATGCCTATGCCCTTCGAGTTATTGAATCTCTTTAATTTAATTTAATTATTGATTAATTTTAATTTTTTAAAGAATTATATTACCAAGCGTCGTCTTCAAACATATAACCCCAAGATATGATTTTACAGGGTATTCGGCTATCGACTTTTCCGGTCACACTCAAATTTATTCGGTTCTCGGTTTGTTTACGTTTTCTTAGACGCCGCTGAAAATGGGAAAGAGTGAGAAAAAATCAAAGAAGAAACACAAGGAAAAACGCAAGGAGTTCAAGGCGGAGCACAAATCCTCCAAGTCCAAATCGAAGAAACACAGCAGACGGGAGCAGGAATCGTCCCCTCCCGCTGCTCCTCCTCTTCGGCCAGAGCAAGCGGAAAGTAGCAGCGAGCAGGAGGATTTTGCCATACCAATAGGTCCGTAAGAATCCCCACTGACCAATTTATCGTTTGTCTGTGCTTGCTGAACACTCTACCCCACCAAAATTCAAGCACTGATGAACAGCAAATCGCACGCACCAGAGACGCCGGAGGAGTACCAGCGACGCCAGAGCCAGATCCGCCGCGAGGTGGACCCCGTCACTGGGCGCACGCGTCTCATCAAGGGCGACAGCGAGGTGCTGGAGGAGATCGTAACCAAGGAGCGCCACGCGGATATTAACAAGAAGGCCACTCGAGGCGATGGCGAGTACTACGAGGCTCGATCTCTGGACGCTGCCAGGCGACGCAAGTGAAGATCAAGCAATAACCAAAGCCACAATTGTTTGTCTTTTTAGTAATATAATTAATAACTGTCAGCTTAATTAAACAAAAATGCTAGCTCCGACTATATGTACAAGCGAAATGATCAGTGGAAATTTCAGTTTTTTGGGTGCCGAGCTGAGCTAGTACAACTGATGGAAGAAGGTGGTGCTGCCGTCCTGCCAGGCGGGATCGTCGCTGACCTTGGCCCGGCACATCGGGCAAGTCTGCTCGCGCTTGAACCAGGTCTGCACGCACTCATCACAGAAGATGTGGCCGCACTCCAGCACAATGGGCGTGTTGAAGGCGTCGTGGCAGATGGGGCACAGGGCGCCCGCGGCATCCAGTTCGTCTTTGGTCGGCGGTCGCTCAGAGTCCTGCAGAGAATTCAATATGTCTATGAAGACCCAACAATTTATTTGTATATCCCATGCTTACAATATTTTTCCTAAATGTCACTATCGCCTTGTGCAGCGACTTGCCGCGATCCACCAGCTCGAAAACCTTGGCGCCCAGATACAGGGCGGAAAACAGACCACCGGACACCACCTCCAGGCCCGAATAGGACTCGTAGAGAAACAAAAACCATTGGGTGATGGGCGCCGTAGCCCGGTAGAACTGCGAAATGTACTCCACCAGCACATAAAGTCGGGCCTGCAATGCATTTGTGAAAATATTTATGTATTATTAGGGGAATACCAAGTTATTAAAATACCGTCACAGCAGTTGATAACTGAGCACAAAAGAAATAGCGTAACAAAAATACACAGAGTAACTTAGAACACCAAAACAAAAACAAGAGCATGGGCCCTAGGGAAGTTAAATAAATAAAAACAAGAGTGCAATGGAAAGCTCGCAGCAAGAAAAGGCTGAACATAATCATTGCAGCTAATCGGAATTCTATAATACTGCGTCGTTCTGGCTAATCAAAACCGTGAATACTAACGCAATCGTAGAATATGTACATATATGTATGTTTGCTCTGCGATAAAAGGGATTGCAGCAACATTAAACTAAAAATTGAGTAACGATCACATGACTCACCCGCACTTTGAGGCGCATTAAGGGATGCGGCAGCATGGTGATGCCCAGTTTTATCAGCATGGTAAGCAGCTTGAGGATGAGATCGCTCACAGCAATGTAATAGAGCATCATGCCCAGGGGAATCACCAGATTTTTATTGTTATGATCCGACAAAGAAGACATCGACGACGATGACGACGATGTGGGATCGTCCGGCAGCTTGTCCCCCACATCCGTGAGCCCCGTGTGAAAAGGCCTTGTGGTGGCATCTCCTCTAAAGTAATCCCTGGGTGGTGGCACAATCAAACCGAATGGATTCGGTGGCGCATTGGCCAGGAACAGGCGCACCGTGACTACCACGGCAATCAGGCAGGCGTCTCTCACCAGCACGGCGTAGTTCTTCTGGGCCAATCTGGCCACTTGGTTGCGCACCGATCGGTTTACATTGTACATCACCGTTTGGAGCACCAGGAGATCTAAAATACCTAGCAGATGGTCGTGTATGAACTTAATGAGCAATATGAAGATTAGCGGCAGATAGCGCACGAAGTGGCTGAGGATCTGCACCACCATGTCGTCAGAGATCAGATGCTCGTCGTCGGCCTGATGCTCATGGGGCTCAGCCTGGCCATTGGCTCCCGCTCCGATGCCGCCGCCACCACCACCTCCTGCGTTCTCACTGCCATTGCCATCGCCGTCGCCAAGTTCCAGACTATTATTCGCCTCGTTTTCCTCAAAAGCCACCGGATTGCTGTGTAGTCCAATAACGCTGGCATTGTGCCGGGTCCCATTAAGGCTGGGATGATTGTGCCGCATCTCTCCCTCGCGCAGGGAGATGCTCCTGCCCATTGCTCCGCTGGGTCCTGCTGCTGCTCCCGATCCCACGCGACCAAAGCGAAGCGGCGAACTGACGGGTTCTGGCACAGATTGTTGCTGTTGGCCAAGCAGTATGTGTGCGTTGTCCTCGGGAACAGCGGCTTGAAAAGGAACACCAGGTGACGTTGCCGCCGCAGCAGCTGCAGCGGGCGCAGCGTGCGGATACCTGAAGTTGGAATGTGTGATAAAGGAGCGCAGAGCCTCCGTGGACGGTGCCGTGGAAAGCGAGAAGACGTCGTTGAGGTTGACACGCCAAAAGCCCAGCTGTCGCACACTCGCTGCTGTTCCGGGTGAAGGGGCCGCGGCAGCTCCAGGTCCAGCTCCTCCTCCGATAGGCGGCTCCTCCAAACTGCCAGGATTGGCGCCCATGCTGCGGGACTGTTGCAGACGACGGTTCATCTGTGTGGTCACCCGCACCGGTGAGGTACTGTTGCTGGCCGGCGTGTACGATCGCTGGCGGGCCAGGAAAGAGGACAGGATGTTACCGTGACGGGCTGCAGCACCGCTCAGGCTGCTGCTGCGAGCCGTAGGCACTGGGCCATGATCCAGGCTGATGCTGGTGTTGGCCACTCCCCCACCAACTCCGCCACCGCCCCCTGCAGAGGTCATCGACGAGGAGGAGGCGGGCAGCAGGTAGTCGTGTTCCGCAGTGGTTGACTCATTGTCGTCGCTCTCGATGCTGATGGAGACGCCTGCCGCTCCGCTTCCATCCTGGTGGCCACCGACTCCGCCTCCTCCTCCTACTCCGCCTCCACCTCGGTAGGGATCTTTGTTCATCGCCGATAGTATCCGTGTTATTTTCCAGAATTTACACTTTTGAGAACGACTAGTGTGACCGCAGGACAACTGCCAGATTATCTACATATAATGCCAGACTGAGACAGAAAAATAGCGGATTTCCACCTTCATGGCAACTGGTCAGGGCCATTGGCGTTGCCAGACTGTGGCAGGAAACTGGCGCTTTTACTTTAGTTTGAGAGTTTAACGTCCGGGTTAATGCCCCCGAACTGAATCACAAGTCCTAGGGATATGGAGGAGAACTGGTTTTATCAGACAACGGCAGAAAACCTTCAAGAAATGTTCGAAAATGGCTTAAGTAGGCTTAGTGCGACCAGAGCACAGTACGATCAGCTGAACGTCATTAAAATAACACAACGATGTGGTTTTATTTGATCGTTATGGCAGCGTCGGTGCTGCCCAATATGAATAAAGCGCGCTCTTTGAATGATATTTATATTTATTAATATTTTCTAAAAAACATTTTAAAAAGTTAATGATATGCCGGCGTATAAAATGTGTTAAAGGTTTAAAATTAAGCAAATATTCAATAGATAAGCCAATACATTTATATTTTGTATACCTAAAACAATAAAATTAAGGGATCAATATTATGAATTTTGAAATGTTATTTTAATTTAGTGTCATCAAAACTTTGGATTCTAAGAATTTGTAGTTTCTGGGAAATATGAAATCTGCATTGATAGCAGCAAAAAAGTTGGTGGTTCCAGAAATTCAAATAATTCCAAGTACTACGACATATATTTAAAGAGAAAATATTTTTAATTTAAAAATAAAAAAATATTAAATTAAATATCTACAATCATAAGTTAAAATCAGATTGACATATTTTTCGCTTCGCTTACATAGCCAGGTTGGCCGAGCGGTCTAAGGCGCCAGATTTAAGCCCTGGTTCTCGAGAGAGAGCGTGGGTTCGAACCCCACACTTGGCAGTTCGAGGAATTCTTGTTTCCTCTCCTTTTTTACTTTTTCAATCGTTCTTAAAAAATTTAAACAACAAATCTAGATATTATTCTCGAATTAGGTTTCATTAAAGCTTTTTGCTAGTTTTTATTCTAAATTAATGAGACTAAAAAGTATTGAAGGTATTCAACTGAAACATCCTTTTCTCCCAGCTCTAAAAATATGCAAAAAATAAATAAACAATTAAATGAATATTTATTTCGTGTGGGTCAAATTCTAATTAATTTATTTAACTCTAATTGTCACGCTTGAAAAGGCATTTCTACCCCATAAATTATGCAAATACTTTGTAAATTTTTCCTCGGCTTGCACTTGTGGACCACCCTTGTGTGCAGCTACGTATGTCCTGGCTCCTTGATAAGGATAAGGTGGAAATGGCTCAGTTAACCAGCTAGCCAACCGCAATTAAGCTGACCCAAAGCCGTTGCCTGGTAACACTCGCTCGTCCGTCCACAACAACATCGAGCCTTGTTCAAGAGGAGAAAAACGTGGTCAAAACAACCACTGCGCCAACGGGCGCAGGCACCACCAAAACACACCAAGGACAAACCCTTGCCGCTGGTCGGGTCAGTTCAGTTCGCGGCCGTAAACAAAGAGTACCCGAAAAAAAGTGAAAACATTGAGCATTAGTAATCAAATGTTGCTAACAAATAAAATACATACTCAAATGGGTAATTAATAAAAATAAATTGAAGCTTTTAAAAATTACAAGTGTGTAGTAAGTTTAAGATAGTTTAGGAAGTGTATTTATTGAAGTTCAAGAAAGTTGCGACGAAAGAAGTTTAAACAATAAAATTAGATTTGAGTCTTAAAAACTTGAATTCCAAATTAATAATTGGGCTAGGTTACATTTTAATTAGTTGGCAATTGAGTGTAAATTGTCGAAACACCAACGATTTTTTATGGTCGAAGAGCAGAAAATTGATTACATCTTATGATTTTTTGTGCAGTAAATAAATAATATCATTCAGTATTATAATTATAATAAATAATTGAGATATTTCGTTTTAGTAAAACTTCTTTTACGCATAGTAAAAAGTTTAAATAAAAACAAAAGCCCGTTCTTAGTACTTCTCTATTCAAAATTTCTTAAAGAAAATGAAATATTGAAATGCAAAGTGTAAATAAATAAATACGTACAAAAAGCTTGAATATTTTTAATTAAATATCAAAGTAACCTACTCAAGGACAAATCATTGCCAAAAAAAAACCAAGTAAAATGGACTTTTAAAATATAAATATTATTTATTATACATTATGAGTATAGACGAATATAATGTGTGTTGGTGAGGTTCTGTGTGTGTGTGTGTGTGCGGTACATGTTTTTTTTAACGAGCCTAATCTTCTTAGATGGATGTTGAACCCCATTGGCGTAAACAAAAAAAAGAAATAGTATAAAATGCAAAAATATATACTATGCACTATATATGTATATTTTTATATATATTTTCCATTATTGATCAGTCTGTGTAATCTCTCTCGATGGCCCCACCCTGCTTCCTGCTCCCTGCTCCGTGCTCCCGTGCCTGTTGCTCCCCATTCTCGGATGCAATGGCTCCCCTCTTTCCCGCGTCCGTTCAATGAACCGGCACCGTGATGCGGGGCGATAAACTTTTGGCTGTGGCGCGATTCCGGCGCTGCAAAAACAGCTTCACGTTCTCGAGCGGCAGCTGGAAGTGATAGTAGGCGCAGTACGGCAGTGGGTCCCAGTAGGCGAACAGCGCCTCCCGCTTGTCCAGGGCCGTCGTTGAGGTGCTCCGCTCCAGCGCCGACCAGCTCCAGTTGGGCAGCTCGTCCTCGGGCAGTCCCCGTCGGTGGATGCACTTCATGGCGCGGCACAGGAGCTGGGCATGCGATCGATTGTGGCATATGTAGGGCAGGGCCACGCCCAGTCGCGTGCCCAGCGGCACGAACTGGCCGCCATGGGCGGGGCTCTTGACCAGGCGGAAGCTTATGTGTCCATTGATGGGCTTCTGGAAGCGCACCTTGGCGAAGAAGGAGCGCAGCCAGAGCTCGATTTGGGCCTCGTCGTCGCGGGGCACGGGTATGAGGTTCTTGGTGTGATGCTCCACACGGCAGCTCACGTTGGCCACCACCCGCGACTCCTTGACGGTAGTGCAGGTCACGTAGTGGTGGTAGCCCGGCTGATCCCTCACCACCAGCCACGGCTGACGCTCGCTAATCTCGTGCTGGTTCAGCTTGAGCTCCGCCCTGCGGTTGGGCAATATGTACTTGTGCCGCTCGAGCACTCCCTGCATTCCGGCGGCCATCAGGATGTTCCTGTAGCTGCCCACGAATCCGCTCTCGTAGATCTGCTGCAACTGTCGGGGCGCCGTAAGGACGACATGAGCTGGCAGGGCCATTTGTTGCTGCTCGCATCTCTGGAAAAGCTGCAGGCAGTCGTCCAGCTGCTGGGTCTCCTGTACTCCCGGAATAAAGCTGGCGCAGCCCAGCACCTCCAGGTGCGGTCTGGCCAGGGCGTCGTAGTAGGCCGGACTGGTGGCGCAGACGGGTATGTAGACCGCCGGCCGCTCCTTCTTAACGATGTGGCACAAGGCGGTTATGTACTGGTCGGGATTGCTGGCCGTGGGCCGGGGCACCACATAGAACTTGTCCACCGCTGTGGAGAAGCGAGCCAGGCCGAAAAGTCCTTCAAATTCGAACACCACCACGCGGGCCCCAGACCCGTAAAAGTTCCTCGCCAAATGGAGCGTCTGGATGGTGCTGCCACAGCTCAAAAGAATGGTCTTCTGGCGCTGCACTGAGCCCAGCTCCTCCTCGCCGCTCAGCAGCCACTTGACCATGGCGATGGGCACCCGCAGCAGTTTCCAGAAGATCCAGAGCAGGGCGGACAGCCAGAAGCTGGGAGCCGCTATGGAGAGCGGTATGTAGAGGACGTATCTCAGGATGGACAGCACCAGACGCATCAGCAGCTGGGGGCCGAAGAGCAGCACCCGAGTGCCGAGACTGGGCTGCGGCTGGGCCTGCGTCTGGAATTGGCTCCGCAGGAGACTGCCGTCCGCTGTCCGCTGGCGTCGCAGGGTCACAAAGTGGCGATGCGGCGTCTGCGCATCCTTGTCCTCCTCCTCCTCCGATTGACTGGGATGCTCTGGAATTAGGTCCAGGGAATTGATGCGCCGAAACTTGGAGCGCGTGGCCTGGCGGAGTTGCCGGGCATGCTCCTGGCGCAGCAGCAGATCGTCCAAAGTCTGCGACATCTTCTCTTCACTCTCTCGCACACAACACACTCGCTCGTGGAGTCGCGTTTTCCTCCGTGTAATCTTAGCCGTATAATCACCGATTATCGTCGCCGTGCTGTTGCTGGCAAAATCCGAACTGTGACTAAAGCGCGTTTTAAATAGGAGCTATACTTTAAACCTACGGGATGCAGCCGGGCCGTGCCGTATTGATAACCCGCCCCAGGCACATGCCCATCGGCTGGGATTGGCCAATACATGCCAATACCTATGCCACTGCATGTGTACACATGGAGAAAAACCAAAGGAAAATACTACAGATTTTGTGATATTTCTCAAATATAAATCAAGCCTGATTTGATCAGATATATCTAACTGACGAACCATTTAGAATCTCTGCCTTACTTTGCTCTAAAATATTTCCATTTCTTCTCCTGTTTCTTTCTGTGTTGATATTTTGTCATCCTAATGGTAGCTAATTGCGTTGTTACATTTCTCGGTCCTAAGTCTAAGCCATTCTACAAATATTTTGTAATATAATATAATACCATTAAGAAACTGATTAAACATAAGGCGAAAGCTTTGTTCAATCAAGACAACCTTATACAAATCATTTATGGACAACATTGTTGCCAGTGTAGAAAACCCCATACGCTTAGTCTCAAATCTATTGAGTTTCTATAAACGATTACCTTTAGTGGTTCTTTATCGCGCTGATTAGTTTATTGAACTGTTTTTATTTCGGCTGGAAATAGATTTCAGACATAGTGACCATGATTAATTTGTAAGAACCTATCACTATCGAGGCGAGACAATCAGCACAATAAAACTATTCACTCAAGAGTGACCTTAACAATGGTGATTTCCGATCATTTCTGGTAGGTCAGTATCAGATTTTTTGGCAGAGCGTGAATTATAGTTGCTACGCTAGAAATCGTTGAGGAAATGGCTTTGAAGTAGTGAGATTTATTTATTATATAAGCAAGTAAGTAAGATACTCTTAGATAGATATTGGGATAGTTAAGAAGACATTCTCCCAGTGTAGTAACAGTAATTAGTTACCGCACCTATAAACACTTATATATGCCTGATCATTGTGCGAGTATTGGTGATATTGTCGCCATACTCTCCTATGGCTGATCCGCTCTTCTCCGCCTTAGCCTCCTCTTGCCGCCTTTGCCGGGTCCGCTGTCTGTGATCTTTGGCGATCGTTGTATAAATCATCACAGCTCCAGACCCAGAGATTGTAGATTGAAGGTTTCATCAGCTTGCTAGATGGGCGCCCGTTGCCAAGGGAAGATGGCAGCAAAATCGGGGAAATCTTCTGCTCTCAGTATCCCCTGCTGGAATCTGCAGAAGAGAGTTGCGCCATCGATTCAGAGTGTGACTGCAATGCAGGTTCCAGAGCCCGGTTAGTGGGAGAGTGAGACTTTGATCCCAAGGTACACTCAATCCCATTTCTGCCCCCGACTGATAAGCGGGTCTGACTATGAACCCACCGCTCGCCGGAGTGCGACAGGCCTGCAGGCAAACTTATGCTGGAAATATAATCTCACACCTACACATAGTATAGACCTTAAGGCATCGGACCGAGATTAAAAACTGAAAGTGAAGCAAACAAACACCTTAATGGCATAATGGCATAACCAATCTTCGGACTTTGAGAGTCTGACTCTGGGGACACATAGTTGTCGCAGCGGAGCTCGGAGCTCCACATACCAAGGAATTCAATGAATATAATGTGATCACCCTGTGTACCTGTCTCTCTGATATTACCGCCCCAGGGTCGGCTGTCCAGGTTAAATCGGGGACTGATAACGGCGGCGTTATATATTTAAATATCATCGTTCCAGGCGGTGGCTCAGGCTTTTTTCGTGGCCATTTTTCGTTGTTGAGCCATAGAAATATCTGCTGTCTCACCTATATGTGCCTGCCCGCCCCGGGTGTATATTATTAATGCACACATGCATATGCCATGGCGGCGATAACCCCGAGGGTTCGCGTTCTCCATCGCAATAGAATTCGCAGAGCAACCTGTGCCAGGAAACATCTTGACATTTGCCTCCGGCGAAGGCTAATGAAATGCACGGCATTCGCTCCGATCTCTGGGCATTACGTGGTTGCAGATAATGCCAAGTTGATCTGCATTTTTCGGGATTTTGAAATCGGGGAATTTGGGGTATTTTAGATGAAGATTACTTCAAGGTCCAACTAAATTAGCTTGCCGATAATGTTTAACTATTGCATCAGGGAGGCTTGGTGGTTTTCTGTGGCTCTTTTTTCAAAGGGTTGAACTATTTATACATAGAACCTCATTTATATTCACCGCAAATAAATCATGAAAAGGGTTAATCGCATCGACAGAGTCGCCTCCCGTACCTGCTCGATTTATGGCTCGGCTCGTTGACTTATTAAAAGCAGTTAGGCATGAACCTTGTGACCAGCAGTGGGATCTGCACCGCCTTCAGCGGCACCAAGGCATCAACCACCAACGACCAACGCCAGGTGCACTACGAAAAAATCCTTACCAAGTGGATTTTCAATTCCAAAAAACTGGTTAAATTTAAAACGAATAACGTGCCTAACAAGTATGCCCTAGTTTACCAGGCTTAATGTGCTAATAAGTGCAAAAACTTAAGTCTAACAATTCACAAGAAAATGTAGCTAGGAAAGTGCAAGACAATGTTGTCTATGAAGGCTTGTTTACGATATCTTGTTTATCTATGGTATCCTCGGGTTTGCATCCTATGGGTTTCGGTTATAAGAAGGCCAAGCTGGTTATCTTTTTAAAGTATCATACAAATTTATTCAAAAATGTATTCCAAGCTAACAACCAATAAGACTCTTGAGACTGTGACCCTAGCAAAAGATTATAATACAGACCAGAGAAGGATATTGAGGAAAAGACTCACAATAGGACCTTTTAATAAGGTTAAGAAGATTATATTCTTCTCCAAGTGATAGAGCTCTTATAAACCAACATTCATAGTTTCCCGGAAGGTCTCAAATTTCAGGATTCAGGATTTTCTATATTTATTTAAGACCAAATCAGAATACACTTGCTTTTTCTCCGTGTACCCCATCGATATCGCCTCGATTTGACCGACCGCATTCGGAATATTCTTCGAGACACGATTTGCATTTGTTGCTCGCTCGCACGCCAAACATAATTGTGAGCCCCTCTTTCCGTAATCAATTGCGGTTGCCGCTGGTAACCAGGAATTTGTTAATTCAATGTTTATTCCGTCCCAGTCTCTCTCCCCCCTGCCGTCCAGGATTTCTGCAGCGCGGAAAGTTGCAGTCCCCAGACGGCGAACGGGCCCTAATGGCGGTTAGTTCGAAAGGGGAATCCTTGCGACTTGCTCAGCGCTCCTTACGCTTCCTTTCCTTGCTTGAAAAGTTTGGCTTTGGCGCTCAGTTGGCTCAGTTCTGCGGGCCCAGACAGTTGTTCCGGTTCGATCCCATCCAGCCATAGGCACTGATTAACTTTCCCTCCTGGAGGAGCGTTAGTTGCGTTTAGTGCTTCCGCATTCCGCAAATTTGTGTCAATTGCCACCAGGCAGGACACGTCAGTGTTGTGGTGGAGTGGCGGTGGAGTCGCAGGCCTCGAGGCCCAGGATTTCGTGATAACTTGATGAGTATTCAATTGGAGCTCAATCAGTTAACAACAGTGTCTGGTGCGCGGTCTTAATTCAAGCGAAAAGAAAAACAATAAGAACATAAAGTGGTTGACAGAACTCAACTTAAAGTGAGATAAGGATACGTAAAGTAGCTGCAGTGAGAAGTAAGTTGAAGAGTTTTTGGATGGATGCGATGACTTAAAGCGAGGGATTTGTTTAAACTAAATATTATAATATATAAAGTTGTAATACCAATACATTAAAAATATGTACTTAATATTGAGGAAAAAAGGGTGTGAAATAGCAATAAAACCTGCTGAATAATGGCTTTGAAGGGGTTTTCGTATTCTTTGCATTACATTTTTTTTACTTTTGTTAAAAGGAAACTATTTCTTGGTTTAACTTAAATGAAAACGGATCAACTTTGTAATTCCTTGAACAACAAAATATTTGAACATTTAAAATTAAATAATTAAAATCTTTAGAGAGCTTTCAAAGAACTAAATATATAAGACAAATTACAGATTGCATTTCTACAACTTTTTTTTATTATTTTTATTGTAATAACAAATACAATTTTTTTTATTGAAATAACAAATACAATTATTTTTACTGCAATTTTTAAAGCCAGAGCTACTAAGGCCTTCAGGCTATTCTACACTATTGTATATTATCCAAATATATCCTGTTTTTTTAAACAATAATTTCATGAGGTGATGCTTATACGATAAGCAGGAAATAGGTGTTAAATATTATAATGGGATTTTTTCTCAAAAAATCATAAGCTTAGCCAAACCAATGATTGATTTCCAAACCCTCCACCCCCACTGTATCCTTCAGAGGCATAAACTGCGACGACCTCCATTTGACTGAAGCCACGATGATAAGTAGTAAATCTGAAACTAAAATAGAAAGTACAAGCTCCTTGTCGCGCGGATTGCATGCCAAATCCTAGTCGGTGGCACTATCAAGGATATTATTATTATATTTTTTATGGTTTGCATAAACACAAATGGCAAAATGGGGGCGGCATTGGGTGGTATGGGAAGAGCAGCATAAGGAGCTCCGAATTAGGAGACGCATTCGTGTCAAAGGAAGTTTCAACAACGGCAGGACGGCGGAAATGTTGTTTATTAAAATAAATATGAGGACAAGGATATTATTATGAGTTCTCGGGAGGGCAGACTTTGGGGGTGCAGGACTGCAGGATTGCAGGAAAATGGAGAGGGGGTACATGGGGAATCGGGGGTGGTAAACACAAACACTTGCTGTCCTGGTGACAGACTGTGCAATGCGTGTTCGTCGGAGTAGGGACTGGGGCCCGGAAAAACTATTTCCTCAAGTAGGACCCCCCCAAAAAAAAAAATATCATTTGAATGCAAAGAAGTCCTGCCGCTGGGCGGGATCCTTGGAAGAGGGCGCGCTGAGCTTGTTTATTTGCGAGGAACATCACCAATTCGGGTTCAGCTGTCATGACGACTGGCTCCCAGGGCCCGGAACAAGTTAATAAATCAATTTGGACAAACTTATCGAGTCGCGAGCGTAGGCGAGGCGTCAAACTTTTACCCATAAAGTTTCCGCTTCGTAATACCCTAAGATCGCTTGGCTTAAGGGGTTGGCTGGATTACTAAGACGGGCCTTAATCATACATTACTGTTAGGAAAGCCATTATTTAATGGCTTTGTTTTTGCTTTAAAATATACAAAAAAAAGTTTTCTTTTTCTAACTAATCCAGGTTTAGCTAAGAGTACCCATAATATCATTAGTTCTCCTAACCCTATAAGGTATTTTTAAAAAAAATATAAAAACTAGTTTGCTCCAAACATTTTTCTGTGCTTTATGGGTAAAAAATCCGTACTAATTGAGCAAGAATTTAAGTTTAATATATCCCTAGGGATATATCTCAAATACTTAATGATTAATGGGTAATATAAAGTCCCAACCCTAAGCCACAACATTTAAACTTTTTGACGCTGCACGCAATGCAAAGCCGCAAAACACAGCAATTTCATCGAAGGAAACAAATCAAATTCACTCTCTGCCTTTCCACGACTCCTCCCACAGATGCAGGCGTATCGCGATAACTTCAAGCAAACGCCCTGCCCATCGGCCGTCGACCTTCAGACGGCGGCGTCGCTACCCCCATCCGCACCCACCGCTTCGCGCCTGCCCTTCTCGCGCGGCCAGCGTGGGCGTGACCCTTCGGCCAGTGCCGCCTCCGTTGCCGGCTCCGGCGTCCTCACGCCCAGGATGATGAGTCCCGGTCCTCCGGGTGGCGGGGGCGGAGTGGGAGCGGGCGGTGGCGATCCGTCGGCCCTGCTGCGTCAGAACCAGGAGCTGCGCCAGCGGCTGGCGGACGAGTCGCACAGCTACCGTCGACGCCTAGACACCTACAAGCAGGCGCAGCATAACCAGGCGAATCTGGTCAGCCGGCTGCAGTCGAAGATCCAGCAGTACCGCCAGCGATGCAGCGACCTGGAGGAGCGCATGCACGAGACCATCAAGCCAACGACTGGAACTGGACCAAAGCTGACCACGGGTCCGACGACCAGTCAGGTTTTGGTGAGTGCCTAAAAACCATTCATCTTTAAAGGACCCTTGTGAAGTACCCCATGTTATTTCGTTTTAGTGCTCCACTTCCCTGACCCTGGGCCAGAGCAGTTTGCCCTGCAGCTCCTCGCTGGACTCGCCGCCGCCCAGCTGCAGCCGGGACTATGTCCACGACGATGTTTTAGCCGCCGGCGGCGGTGGTGGTACTGCTGACCTGTGTCGCAAGCTGGAAGAGGAGCATCTGCGCTGCGAGCAGATCCTGGCCCAGAACAGTGCACTGCGCCAGCAGCTGGAGGAGTCCAATCGCACCAACGAGGCTCTGACCAACGACCTGCAGAAGCTTACCAACGACTGGGCGGGCCTGCGCGATGAGCTGCTGATCAAGGAGGACGAGTTCAAGGAGGAGGAGCAGGCCTTCAAGGACTACTACAACAGCGAGCACAACCGCCTGCTGAAGATGTGGCGCGAGGTGGTGGCGGTCAAGAGGTCCTTCAAGGAGATGCAGACGGCCATGAAGGCGGAGGTGGCCAAGATGGGTCAGGAGATCAACTGCGTGGGCAAGGACATCAGCGGCTCCAATGCGGCAGTGGCCTTTGCCCATCAGCAGGCTAAGCGGGCGGCAGACGAAGAGCTCAAGCAATCCCAGCGCAGCAACGACGAGCTGCAGAACCAGCTGGCCACCTTGAAGGTGCAGTACGAAAGTGCCCGCCACGAGATCATGGAGCGCGATCAGCGGCTGCTGGAGCTGATGAATCAGCTCAAGAAGCTGGAGGACCGATGCGCGCAGGCGGAGTCACAGGCCGCGCTGGCCAGTCGCTACAGTGACGAGATCGAGCGCCTCAACAATTCCATGCGCGAAATTGCGCAGGCCGTCGTTCAGGACGCCGAGATCGCAGATCGCGAGGCAGACGCCGAGGTCACCGGCGGGGCCATGCAGCACATGCATCTGTCGCGTGACGCCGCCGCTGGAGCAGGTTCCGGCAGCACTGCCGGTGGTGGCGGCGGCGGTAAGTCCCCGCGTCGCAACTCGACACGCGCCTCACAGGCCTTCGCCGAGGGCACCATCTCAGCCGTGCAGGCGGCGCTCCATAAGTACCAGCTGGCCCTCCACGACATGCAGGTGAAGTTCCAGCACTCCAGCGAGACGCTACGCGCCACCAAGACGCAGCTGGACACCAGTGAGGGCACCAAGCAGCTGCTGACCACCAAGATGCAGCAGCTCACCGAGAAGCTGGACGCCAGCAACTCGAAGCTGTCGGAGCTGCTGCAGGAGCGGGAGAGCCTGCAGAGGGGACTGGACGATGTCCGCACCCAGAAGCAGCAGTCCGAGATGGGGCGAGCCGATATCAACAGTGCGGTGAGTACTCTTTTGGGAAGATGTGGGTGCTTTCCTGGGGCTTAAGATAAATCGGTTTTCTATCAGGATCTAGGGTATATTTTCCGGCTTTAAGATTATATTGTCTCAATAGTATTGAGTCAATACTTACAATTAGTTTCTCTGAATCACTCTTTGGACTCCCCCTCATTTTTCGCAGTGTGGATGTCAAGGAGGATTGGGGGCGGATCAGTGATAGCTCGATTAGTCTGCGTCTGAGACTGATTACGCCGCAGACTGTATATTATAAATAACAATAACGCTTTCAACTTAAATCCGGGGTGATGCCATGTCTGCGATGAGTTACAAATTATGCCCGCTACGATTGCATTTGAAGCCGACGTGAACGCCGGAGAGGGGATAAGTTCATAAGCACTTGGGATCTCGTGTCGCTAAATGGGTTTGTAGGGACTTGGAAAAGTACTGGCGGAAGCTAAGGGAGTAAGAGGATATATTAAAAACTGAGTACAATGAAAGCGCAGTTCCTGATTTCATAAAGTATATTTCTAAATTTCTTGACAAGCATCTCCAGAGGAGACAATCTAGACATTTTGTATGCCTTACTATTTAAAGTTAACTCTACTATATCATAAGGATATATTAAAATGGTGGTTTCCTAAGAAAATTCTATTCGCCTGTTTAATTATATTATTTTCCTGCATGTGCTCTTAAGTTTATTATTTTTAAACAAGTAAGAAAGCTACAATCGTTCGTGAACGACTGTTATATACCATGTACCAAAATATATCGTCGCTTTTGCCTATTAGAAAAATGTAAACAAACTCGCTCTTTGCAAAACCACCACCATCTCATGCACTTGCGGGTGCTAGACAGAGACAGAGATAACCCCTCCTCTCTTTTTTGCGCACGGGAGTTAGTTTCTTGCGCTCATCAGTTTTGTTGTTGTTTTTTGGGATGCACCTGTTGCTAGCTGCCAAATAGATAGCACACTGATAAGTAAATAACTTTTGTGTTTTTCACCCCATCTTTACCAGATTTCGGTATTGATACATGTTCTACATATGCATGCCTATGCACAAAAAGAAAGATATATGGTAATATTTGCGGCTGCAAAACGTTTTTATTGATTTGCGGGGGAGTGGGGGGGAAATTTTTAAATCTGAAACAAACTTGATCTGCGTGCAAAACATTCCGACCTACATACCGAATTTGGTGACTCTAGCTCTTATAGTTGCTGAGATCTAGGCGTTTATTGATTTATTGATTTTATTGATTTGCGGGGGAGTGGGAGGGAAA
Organism: Drosophila nikananu; assembly: GCA_008042635.1. Lineage (NCBI taxonomy): Eukaryota > Metazoa > Arthropoda > Insecta > Diptera > Drosophilidae > Drosophila > Drosophila nikananu. The sequence goes on along the minus strand of VNJV01004907.1, from coordinate 169 downwards.
TTTTTAAATCTGAAACAAACTTGATGTGCTTACAAAACATTCCGGCCTACACACCGAATTTGGTTACTCTAGCTCTTATAGTTGCTGAGATCTAGGCGTTGACACAGACGGACAGACGGACAGACGGACAGGCTAGATCGACTTGGCTGTTGATGCTGATCAAGAATAT